>JBBIGA010005018.1:0-15635 GCA_037576975.1 Alestes dentex | reverse complement strand
ACTGGAGTCCGGCGCGAGAGGAGCGAGTCTTAGCCTTCGCTCTGGCTTTGCCACCGGTTTTGCCTCTTCCGCTCATGGTGCACTTCCTTCGAGTTCGTTGAGCAAATATGAAATAAAGCGCTCCACTCGCCCAGCACTCTTCATATAGCCGGCTGCGCTCCTATTGGCTAAAAGTGACGGAAAAAATAAACCAATCGTGACACTGCCGTCAAACTAAGAGTCCGCCTTCCGTGTCCATCCAGCCCCCCCAACGGTGAGTGAGTGAGAGAGAAAAAAAACACTTCTTCTTTTCCCTAATTTCCTTCCTCGTAGCCACTTCAAAGTATACGCGTACAGTACTCTGATCTCAGTGAACAAATGCACAAACGTAAAACTAACTACGGCGAGTCTGTGGGTGGCTCTTAAAAGAGCCGTTTTGAAAGAAACAAGACAGGAGGGTAAACGCAACGTTTACTTCTTCTTGGGGGCAGCTTTCTTTGCCTTCACCGCCTTGGGCTTCGCTGCTTTGGGTTTGACCGCTTTTGGCTTCTTGGGGCTTTTGGCTGCCTTCTTGGGAGCTGCCGGCTTTTTCGCCTTCTTGGGGGACTTGGCGACTTTCTTGGCTGCAGCCGCCGGTTTCTTGGCCTTTTTGGGGGATTTCTTGGCTGCGGCCGGCTTCTTTGCCGCTACCTTCTTGGGCAAAAAGAGCACAAACGGCGGCGTGAGCCCTCAGGAAGCTCCGAAGTGTCCGTTCACTGCCGGTACTGCGAGCTCTCGTGGGCCGAATAAAACACACGTCGCCGGCCGGTGCCCATGGTACTCGACTCGAGAAGATTGAGCCGTGAGAAGAGCGGGTTAAATTCTCTAAATGCTAAAAATTGATGCTTTAATGCTTCCTTTCTGCTTTTCTTTAGCCCAGGGAACATCGGACCACCATTTCCAGACCTTAAGCATAAGGCTTTGTTCTACACTTTCATCTTCTTTCTTTAACTCGAGCACAAGCCTGATGTATACATGCACATCATCATTTTCCATGTTTTAGCTAGTTAATAAGCACAAGGCTTAGCTCTACACATTTTCTTTCTTTCTTTAACTCAAGCCATCTGTTACTCAAACGTCATCATAAGCTCATCTAAAAAGATCACAAATATAAGGCCCAGTGCAAATCCACTCTTATAGGCATAACATTTTAACTTTGTCACATTTTTTTACTCTCTGTTACTATTCTGTTACTATTTTTGCCCAATCCTGGAGGCACAGTGCTGAAGAAGTTAGGAGCTGCATGAGAAATAGGAGTCATATGGGTTGCTGTTTGACTTGGATCTTTATACCAGCTAGCACTACAGCTGTAAGAATTAGTGTCATGGCCTATTTGCACTTGTAAAAACAATCCATAAGCATGAGGCCTACCTCTACACTTCCATTTCTTTCCTGAAACATGACACCTAACTATAAACCTTTTTGTTGGTTTATATCAGACTTTTGATTTAGAGTTTTTTATTCGAGAACAAAAAGAGGTCAAGAGGCCCCATGCATATGGTCTAGTTAAAGTAAATGACTGTGTATAGCTAGACGTTAAGCTCGTGGCATCAGGATTATGGATTTGTGTGTGTGGATTCTTCCCCAATTGTATTTCAGGTCTTTCCATCCAAAACAAACCTGTTGTATACAACCGCACCATCGTTTTCCATTTTTTAACTAATAGCCTAAGGCCTAGCTCTAGACTTTCATTGACTCAACCATAAAACCTTATGTCTACCTGTACACCTTCCATATTCTTCCTATTACCAAATCATTAGCATAAGGCCTAGCTCATAAATCTTCATTCACTTACTCTGATTTCGCAACGTTACGTCATCCTCGTTAGTTCAGTGGTCAGTGTCCCCGCCAGGGAGGGAAAACCTTCTTGGGGCAGCTGGCGGCCTAGTGGTTAGGGAGTTGCCCCGATGACCAGAAGGTCATGGGCTTGAATCCCAGGACTTATAGTGGCACCGACCCTTGAGCAAGGTACCACCCCCACACGCTGTGCTCCTGGCTGCCCGCTGCTTCACTTGGGGAATGGGCTAAATGCACAGAGAGAGAATTTTGTGCTGTGGCATGTTTACGTATGACAAATGGTCACTTTATGCTTATAGGCCTAAATCCTTTCACCGAGTGGCCCCCGTCCCGCACATTCTAGTGTTTACATGCTTTTTTGGTTAAAAGTACCTGTATATTCTAATATTTCCATTTGTATTTCACGGATTATTTATTATATCAGTCAGGTCTGAGCTTTAACTAAAATTTAAACTCTTTTACTGTTTCCTGGTTATTATACCATGAAAGCTATTATCTTAACTAAAAAATAATCTGCTCTCTGGAGAAGTACTTCAGGAGAGTAGAGGTGAAGGGGGTCTGAGAGGTCTCCGCGTTTCAAGAGGCCTAGTGCTGCAGGCCCGCTTTCTCTGCAGGAACGTGTTCAACTGCCGTCCTCTATCCAGGACTGTGCAAGTCTGGGTTCAATCCCGGAGCCACAGTGCTGCAGAAGTTAGGGGATGCATAAGAAACGGGGAGTTATGAGTGGCTGTGTGACTTGGATCTTTATACCAGCTGGCACTACAGCTTTATTAACTTCACATCTTTCCTGAGAAACATTGAGAAGGTTACTGTCTCTCTGACCGCCACTCATAGAAAAGACATTCTCTCAGCGCCATCTGGTGGACATTAAAATAAAATACTATTTCCACAAAACAGTGTTTCAGGCTATTATTTTACTTGCCTTTTTTCCAGTGCTGTCAGTCTTCAGAGCGCAGATGAATGCAGGTAAAGAGAGAGACGGAAAAAAGAAAAATAAGTGATGAGACAGACAGCTTTTTAAACACATAAACAGACGGACTTTCTCCAACACACTTTTTAACCACGGTTCTCCAGTTCAGCTCTATCTAAAATCTTCCATTCTGAACGCATCTTTTTTTCCCTTGTTTTTGTGAAGAGTAATTAAAGACATACTCAAGGGCGGAGCTGTAGGGTGAATCCTGGCCACCCTATTGGCCACCCCAAGCACCGCATCACAGTCGTCACTGGGACAAGAAATCGGCCCGGGCATTTTCAGCCGAGACCGGCTCCTCTCGCTGTCGTCTGCAGTGCTGCAGGCCCACTTTCTCTGCAGGACCTTTTTTAACTCCCATCCTCTATCCAGGGCTGTGCAAGTCTGGGCTCAATCCCAGAGTCACAGTGCTGCAGAAGTTAGGGGATGCATAAGAAACAGGAGTTATGAGTGGCTGTGTGACTTGGATTTTTATACCAGCTGGTACTACAGCTTTATAAACTTCACATCTTTTCTGTTAACACTCCTGATTTAGAGTCTTTATTCGAAAACAAAGAGGTCTAGAGTCAGGCCTCACACAAACGGTTCAGTTAAAGTAAATGGTTTTATGTGTTGGTATTAGGACAGAGTACATGTGTGTACATACAGTATGGATAGGAAAACCACTAATGGATAAGGCATTAAAAAAAACTCACGATGGACAGTTTAAAAGAATGCGGGAGGGGGGTGGCAGGAAGAAAGGGCAATCCCATTTCATTCTGTAGTCCAGGGGTCATCAACATGGTGCCCGCAGGCACAAGGGTGCCCCCACGGACCACATGAGTAGCCCTCGGACCTGTTCTAAAAATAGCACAACTCACCAGTGAGCAGCATCTAACATTTAGTTTGATGCTGTTGCTATTCTTTTTTAATCACATTTGCATTTGTATAGATTTTAAAAAGACAATATCTAAAGAACAGCATTTAAAACATGTTTATTATACATGAAGTTTAGGTAAACTCTGTTCTAGTGTTTCAAACTGGTAGCCCTTCGTATGACTCGAGCATGTCTCTGTCGGACATGATCCCTACCCGCCCCTCCCGCTCTACCAAACGAGAATGAAAGAAGTGGTCACGTGCCTGCAGCGCCTGTTATGCTCGTCTACAGGACCTTGTTGAAAACACAGAGAAGGGAGGCGGAGCCTGGTGCACGTCAGTACGTCAATGAAAGGGAATGAACCAAATATACACAAAAAACAAATGGAAAATAGAAACAAGAAAATGAAATTAGACGTGTTTTAGTCGATTGCTTCACAGAAACATGCTGTGCGAGTCACTTTGAACCCTTAACACGGAGCACACAGCGTAGTTTACTCATATGTAATTAAATATATAGATAGTATTTCATCATGCTCCAGAGTCTCTAGTTCATAGCAGTCTGGCATAGAAAGTATCAGTTTTAAAGGGGACCTATTATGTAAAACAACAACAAGTTATAATAGGTCTATGGGCTATATAAAACATGTTCATGAAGTTCTTTGCACAAAATCTCTCTCACATAAAGAGATATCACCAGCTTAATTCTTGACAGTTTCAGTCCGTTTCAAAATGAGCCTTTTCAGGCTCTGTCCCTTTTATGAAAATAAGCTGTTGCTGGCCACGACCCACCCATCCCATGCTGTGTTCAAATTCTGGATTTTACACATTAACACCAGTGAAAGTGTTTCTTTCTTTCTTTCTTTCCTTCCATCCCATTAATCTGTGACAGTGTTCCTAGCCTGTATGGTGACCAGGCTGAAGGAAGGGAGAAAGAGTGAGAGATACACAAGGTGAACAAAAGTATTGGGACACCTAACACATGTGAAAAAGGCAGAAAACAGGCGGTATCCAGCCCTACATGTTCAACCCCGACTCAGAGCAAGACGAACACAACACTTCATGTGTGCCGGTAGACATTGCGCTCGGCTTATCCATACTCGTAAAACTAACAATCTGGTGTTGCCGTGATTGGTGTATTTTCATTTCTTTGCCTTACCCAATAGCGGAGGTTGTTTTATTGTTTTGAGCGAGTATTGGCCAGCTGAGCGGAGCTCGGCTGAATTCAGCAACATAAAGCTGCAAAGACACAAGATGGCCGCTGAAAGGGGTGACAAGCAACAGGCTAGTGGGCGGGGTCTCGACAGATGAGGGGCTGTTCTATGCAAATTGGCCCCACCTGATGTCACCAGGGGCCCTCCGTCCAAACGGCTCATTTTGAAAGGGCCTGAAACTGTGAAGAATAGAGCTGGCGAGATCTCTTTATGTGAGAGTGATTTTGTGCAAAGAACTTCATGAACATGTTTTGTAGCCCATAGACCAAAACTCGCTAAAGTGAGTTTTGCATACTAAGTCCCCTTTAACATAGCACCTCCCTTTCACTACAGTCCTTCTGACTAACATACACTATAAGGACAAACCATTTGGGACCCGTTTTTCAGGTTTGAGCAAGGCCCCTTACGTCTAGCGAAGGGAAACCTTAATGCTTCAGAATATCAAGACAGTTTTGACAACAGCATGCTTTCAACTTTGTGGACACTGTGTGGGGGAGGCCCGTTTCTGTTCTGGTATGACTGTGCCCCCGTGCACAAAGCAAAGTCCATAAAGACACAAGTTCAGTGTGGAGCTTGACTGGCCCGCACAGAGCCCTGATCCAACACGTTTGGGATGAACTGCAACGGAGATTGCGAGCCAGGCCTTTTTGGTCCAACCCCAGCGCCTGACCTCATAAACGCTCTACAAAATGAACGGGCACACATTTTCACAGAAACATTCCAAAATCTAGTGGAAAGAAGAGTGGAAGCTGTTATTGCTGCAAATAGGGGGACCAATTCCATTGTAAAGGTTTTTGTATTTGAATACAACATGATTAAAGTTTTGTATGTTTTAAATACAGGACATATTCTGATCCTGTATTAAATCTTGATTGAGATTTCTAGACTCAAAAGAGTTTAGCATAAGTTTGGTCAGCAACTAAAGTTTCGATTTTCTTGTTGGAGTCATTTAACCAGTCCATGTTCGATTGTTCATGTTTACATAAAAGACAAAACACATCAGCTTATCATAGGGAACTCGGGCTCTAGCATGGCCTTCTTCAGGCTTCCGGTTGGTAGTGTTGCCTGTCCGTTCTACTCACTATTCCTTTCGGAGCCTTATGACTTATTGTGTTAACTGCAAGTTTATACAGAGCTGCACTCAGAGGGCCCCCCTTGTTTATCACTCCTCATGACCTCAGATGGTTTACTGAGAAATCCACTGACATTTATATTCAATTAGAAGTATAAACAATCATAGAATTCATTTTTAAAAATCTTTTTAGATTTTTTAAAATTGTCTTTCACAGAAAAAAGACTGTCACTATCATAAGGATTCTCTGCTGCAGCCCTGGGGGAGTCTTTAAAACAGAGGTCACAGTATAATTTACTGACATGAAAACAATTTATAATAGATGTACAGAGTGTTGTCCACTTCGATATCATGATCCCTATCAGTAGTCCAAAGGCAAATAGACTACTTGTTGAAAAATGTGAATTCTTTCATAAAATCTTGTGTTTTGCCTGCTTTAAATGAATTATGTTGCACCTCCGAGAGGCAAATCAGTGCCTTAGAAAAACGCCAGTCCAAGAAGTTTTTCAAAAACTCAAAACATCTCATCGAGTTGCAAAAGTTGTTCTTT
Organism: Alestes dentex; assembly: GCA_037576975.1. Lineage (NCBI taxonomy): Eukaryota > Metazoa > Chordata > Actinopteri > Characiformes > Alestidae > Alestes > Alestes dentex. The sequence goes on along the minus strand of JBBIGA010005018.1, from coordinate 9,159 downwards.
CCCGAACTGGCAGGTGCAGCGTTTGGCCACGCGGTGGAATCCAAGCTCCACGAATGACAAATCCTGTGGGCATTTTGTTTTTCTTCCATCAGCCAGCCAAATAATTTCATTCTAGAGCTCGGTTCATCTTCAACCATGCCATGGTTGCTTTTGTTATTAAAAAAAAAGCAGTATCCGTCAATTCTACCTACACGGCTTATCGTTATTATTTATTGCTTTCACACACCTGGACTATGACAACAGCACTTATCTTCAATCTATAGAACTAGGAGAGGCCAGGAAAACATCGGACACTTGCTCCTTTTCATTGAAAGATTTAGAAGATTTGAATTTAAGCTTTCTTTTCTTTGCAGTAGCTTGTAGCGCTTTGGAGGCGGGGCAGGCAGACAATGACAGCCACTGACACTTGACCTTGACAAGGGGAGGGAGGAGTTACAGGTGTGAAACACCTCTCTAATGAATATGCATGTGAAAGAGCAGAGAAAAAGGACCTAGTCTTATTCTTTTACAAAGAGCATTGAAACTACATGACATTTCTGAATGCTCCCCTTACCTTTTTGTAGCCAAGACATATGTTTACAAGGTTCAAACTTCAAAAGTCTTGGTCAGACATATTTAGGGTGTGTTTTTTTTACATTGTTTGAAGACCTCTGAAAATATGTTTCGTCATGTCCTGTTTACACAATATTAAAAAAAAAAGTAATTTAATTATATTCACTTTACTTATATTATTATTATATTATTATAGCTGAGGTTGTCCAGAGTATAACAGTATTTGTCACGTTGGCATAGATGTTTTTAGTTCGATTAAATACTTAAAAATGTAAAGGTGTAGCAAATTGCCTAAAAATGCCAGAAAGGCCTCAGACCTCTGAGGGCTTTAAATGTTCTCTCTCTACCGAGTAATGCCTACATGTCAGAAGTACATGCTTCACGGTTTCCATCTCTCTGCAATATGGACACATTCCAGTTTCATTTCATTGAACAGTGCGTAGGCCGCTGTTCAAGCCTGTATGTCCTAATCTCACTCTGGTGATCCAGGTTTCGTCTTGTTGTGTAAGTGAGCTGATTTTCCTAACTGTCACCTTTGGTTGAATATCATATAAGTGCCTACCCTTCTCCCTCTTATCCCATCTATCTTGCCAGAGTTTATGGATACCATCTTTGATTATTGCTTTAAATTCTGATTTACTAATTGGAACCCGATTTGTTTTAAGTGCTTCTTTTGCCAACTGGTCTACCTTCTCATCACCCTCAATACCTGTATGCGCTGGAACCCAAGTGAACTACAAAATGACTTTTGTTGACTTATTCTGAAAATTACCTGGTGTATTTCGTCTAATAGGTCCTGTCTGCATGTGGACTTCCCAGTCAAGATGCTTGTTGGGGAAGACATAGAGTCTGAGCAAATTACTGTTTTATACGGCTTGTAATGCCACTGTAGTGCCATTATAATGGCCACCATTTCTGCAGAGAAGATTGAGAGGTGGTCTGAAGTTCATCTTTGTATTGACATTATATTTTGGTGTGTATACAGCCACCCTTGTTTTACCTGCTGATTATTTCGATGCATCTGTGAATATTTGTACAATCATTTTCTGAACATGAGTTCTAAAAGTGAGCTTACTATCAAGTCACACTCCTAGGTATCTTAATTCATTGATCTGCTTGAGAGGTCGAATAATTCGTTCAAAGAACGAATCTTATAAGGGAACGTACAGAACCGAATCACTTCCTCAAGTGATTTGTTCGTTTCTCAGTTCAGTTGAGCTGTCAGCAGTAGTGATGGGCACGGCAGTTCTTTTGGATGTACTGAATCACTAGAATCAGTTCACTAAAAGGATTAGTTCAAAAGATTCGTTCACTGGAATCACCAAATCATTCAGTGCTTGGCGGGAAGAGCCTGCAACTCCGACTTCTTGAACTGACACACGGCTGAACGGTTCAGGTTTCAGTTCAGTTCACGGCTTCCGGGACCGGGAGACCAGAGTGTTGTGGCTGTGTTGCTTTGACAAACACGTTTGTAAAACTAAACTTGTTTATAAATCATGATGTTTTAAGTGTCCTGTCCTATGGTATGCTATTTAACCGGTCTACTCGGTAAATTGGGCTCAGTGAGTGATCCGTTCACTGAATGTATACCCCACTGTACATTCAGTGAAGGATTCACACTGAACATGCACCGCTCCCTTCGCAAACTCGCATTTTCTCGGGTCGTGGGTAGCTACACCACACGTTGTAAACAACAAAAGCTGATGGCAAAATTGTTTATTATACTGGAGGAACTATACATCACATTACAAATAACCAAGAAAAATACAAGAAAAATAAGTATGGACTATCCTACAACTGTGAGTGCAAAACAAATATTTATAAATAATTAAGAGCAAAATGACAAGATAAAACTCTTGTAAAACTGTGCATTCAGAAGATATCAACTTAAATTTACAATATAAAAGAAATATCAAATCAAGAGCAAAATAGCGAGGTAAAACCAAGTATAAATACATACACTAGGTGCCAGACAGACGAAATCCAAACAGGATCATCATGATAAAGGTGGCCTTATGCGAGGGCATGTGGGTAATGGTACTTCAAGTTGGCAATTAGGAATACCAGCCGGCTGACCTTAGTAGAACTGAGACGATTTCGTCACTCTGAAATGATCTGGCCCATTTTACTAAAGACTCTCTCTGATGGGACAGATGTGGCAACAATGCAGAGTCTCTTCATCATCATCTCACAAAGTCTTGAATAGACCATCCCTCGACTTTTCCACCTCGTGAGGGGGTTTGAGGACCTCAGCACTAAAGATTCTGCCACAAAAGCATGAACTTCCAGTACCGAATCAGTCGTTGGATTTCGAGTAGTGATCACATGCGCAGAGACTTGCTGGTCAAAGTCTTTCCAGAGTCCTGAGTGGAACTCCCACCTTGTGCTGCTGCTCCCTGAGCTCCCTCTGCTTCTTCAGACTGATGGTCGGGAATGTCACCCTCGCTGCAGCATTGCAGAGGTGTTGATGGGCCCTATCAGCATCCTCATCCTCGCAAACGCCTTTTTCTTAAACCTGGGGTCGAGTGCTGCTGCCTCCGTGAGCAAAATAAGGGACTCAATTTTGTGAAAACAGTGTGACATCTGCTGGCAAATGGTCGCCACCAGTCGCTCGACAGAATCTTTCAGGTTTCCTACTATTTCCTACTAGTACTATTAGTAATAATTGTATAACAAGCATATTCATAACCAACAGTACACAAGAAGTTCTAGTTATTTTGGATGTGACTGAACAAGTGAAAATTAGGCCTTAATCACATTATTCTCAAATGACAGTGCAATAATTACATTAAAAAAACACTTACCCCTCACCACTGATTTCAACAGTCTTCTTTCTCTTTCGGCTTTACCCTTCAGGGGTCGCCACAGCGAATCATCTGTCTCCATTTAGTCCTAAACCACTGATTTCAACAGTGACCTCTTCAAAGTTTCATTTCCTCCCAGTCATCTGGTGTGAGGATGGCCAGTCTTGGATTAGTCAAGGCCAGGGTTGTGATGATGGCATCTTTATTTTCTAGGAACCTCAACATCATGTAGTATGTTGACATAAATGATGATGTTGTCCTGGATGTCCAGCAGTCTGTGGTCAGGCACACAGCTTTGGCTTTATCCACCTTCTATCTTATTTCTTCATGTGTCTTTCTGTCCATGTCTGATATAATTGTGTTGGACAGTGCTTTCCTGCTTGGCAACACATAGATGGGGTTCGGCTCCTTGATAAACTTCCTAAATCCCGTGTCTTCAACGATGGAGTACGGCTGAAAATCTTTTGCAACCAACATTTCATCTAAAGCCCTTTGTCTAAGAGGGTTTATAGGCCTCCTCACAAAATGGCTCAGTGTAGCTTGTGTTCCTCCTCTTGCTCTGGGCCTGCCTCCTGTTGCCCCTGGTGGTGTGGCGAGAGTAGCTAGAGCTGGACCCGTGCTGGTGCTGCTACTGGTTGGAGGAGCAGTGCTGACGGTGCTGGTTCCACTTGCTGCTGGACCCGTGCTGGTGTTGCTGGCAGTGACAGTAGGTGCAGGCCCAGCCTGAGGTTCATCTCTTACCTGTAACAGCTGCACAGTGGGATGTTTTGTCCTTAAATGTCGGTGAAGATTGGCCGTGGACCCACCTTTGGTAGACAGTTTGGCCTTGCAAATTGTGCATAATGCAGCTGTTGCTGAAATGAAATGAAATTGTGTCCATACAGCACTCCTGGAATCACTCATCTTGATAACTCGACTGTCTCACTCTGAAACTTTCACTTTGGGGGTTGGACGTTAAGGGTTCAAGAAGATGATTGGACCAATGAACAGGAAATGAAGGGTGAAGTTGAAGGTACTCCGGGGCTGGTAGGTGGGAATGATCTATGATATCAGTATAACTCTAAAATGACCAAAAGGTTACTATCACAATGAGTATTTGTATAGGTGTGAGAGGGACATACTATGATTGTTTGCAGGACAACTTTAAATGAAGTGTGTATGTGTGCATTGTGCTGCTGGGTGGTGACCCCTCCCTTGCAGACCTAATGGTTGAGTCCAGCAGGTAGGTACTCTCTGAAGAAAACAACACACTCAAGAAAACAAAGTTGAAGGGCAGTTTTTTTTTTAAGTCAAGCACAGTAGGATACATTCTAGTTAGTTTTTTCTTTTTATTTTTTATTACAGTGATCTCAAATTTAGCTACGAACAGTAAGTTCAAGCTTTAATGGGCTATACGCCACGGATATCCGTTCTGGAATTTCAGCCAGCTTCAGTATTTCCGGTGTGCACTAGCTATGGCGTTTTTCACTCGGTCGCTGCAGGACCTGCCAAGTATAACGATAAACGACGTGAATCGCATCATTCAGGCCACATCAAAGACGCCTACGTCAAAAAAGGACAAAGGCTTTAAACTGTATGTGTCCAGCTACATACACAATTATGAATGTAAGTCTCTGTTTTGAGTTCTAAACTGTCTTTGATACTTGCTAGCCGTTTACTAGCTGAAGTTAGCGCCTTGATAGAGCAACGTTTTTACTAGCTAACATTAGCGGTGATGGGCAGGTTAACGTCAGGAATATGCTGTTTTTGTGCATTGTGCTATCCTAACCCCAATGTTAATCTCACAAGGAGTCAGGAGAGGTGACTGTTAGGTCTGAGAGCTTCAGGTCTATGAGGAAAAGCCAAAAGCCTCACAGTCTAAGTGTAAGGGAAAGTCATCCTGCAGATTCAGTTCAGGTTCATAAGAAGACGGTTCCTGTTTGTCAGATCAAGTTTCTTAGTCATACCATTACTGTGAATTAAATACTGTTTAAGACTTGAACTACATATTTCTATGTACTTTTTTCTGTAACACTTTTTGAAGCCCACTAACAGAGTTCCACAATTTATTATGTGAAAGATTTACTTGCAGCAGGTACAATTGATTCTCTAACAGATTCTTGTATTGTAACAGATTGTGCTAAGGGATTCAACTCCTGTTGAGTTACACTAGTGCCAGTGTACCTGTGTGGCAGCTCTTCTTTATCAGACTGCCCACTATTCCCAGCTGAGGCTCACATCAGTTCCCCCAGTGTTCGGCTGTACAGAGACTGAGCAAAAGTGGCATAAACCAAGGACTATGGTAAGAAATCTGATGCTTTGATTTTATTTATGGATATCTGTTCAATGTTTATAGAATAAAAAAATTGTTTGTATACAGGGTATTAAACCTGGTCCCGTAAACAAAATGTTTATCCTGTCAGCCAGACCAAAAGAAAGAAGACTGGTAGAAGGAATCAGGTTTGTGCTGCTATCAATACTACACACAGAAACAAAAAAAAAAAAGAAGTTGGAGTAGCGAGTGGGTACAGTACCTTTCTCAAGAGCACCTCAGTGGCATCTAGGGAAATCAAACTCACAGCCTTCCAGTCATGAGTCCAATTTCTTGAAATGATAGGCCACCAATGCCTCACAGTGACATTTGCATGCACAACTACACATGCATATGTATTCACCTTCCCACACACACACACACACACACTTACATACATCTATGGACATACACACACAAACATGCAGACCCACAAGCACACATGCTCACACATAATACTCAAAGTTACATACATGCGTGTATTACTACACACATGGTTTTGCAGACATGTTTCTTATTTACAGCACACTTGTTTCTTTTTTGGTCTTTTCACAGAAGCAACTTGTATAAAGATGTGAGCTCATCTCTGCTGGAAATATCAGCGCTTAAAGTTCATGATGTGTACCATGACCCTCCTGCTGGTGAAGTTCCCCTGATCACAACAATGGCTGTTTCCAGTGATCTACCCCTGGTTGACTGCATGTTCGGACAGGTGCAAGAGGGAAGTGCCCCACTGCCCCACAGCTGCCACTCTCTGATTACAGGTTGGGACCCTCTACATGTGCATTTGTCTGCTCTGAACATCAGCACCATCACATGGCTTCCCTTGAAACATCTTTGGAGACAGCACACAAAATTGAACAAAGCATGCAAGAGCAGAGTCCTTGCGTTGAGTGGCACCAACTAAGGAGGTGCCGCATCACGTCTTCCAAATTTAGAGAGGTCTGTCGCACCAAGGCGGAAAGCTCTGCTGAAAACCTTGCCAAAAGGCTTTTGAGACCCAGCCATCAGACTGCTAACGTGCGGCGGGGGCTTGACTTGGAGCCTATAGCAGTAGAGGAGTACTGCAGGGTCAAGGAGGTGAACCACTATCCATGTGGGTTTCTGATACACCCTGATGCACCGTGGATGGGGGCATTGTGTTTGTTTAAGTAAAATGACTAACAGATGACTGGGATTTCAGCATTTAGGTGTTTTGAATTGCTTAAGGATTTAAGGTAAATGACTAGAAATTAAAAAATGGATGACAATAACAAAAGCAACTTGATAAAAAGTTTAATAGGCAGCACTTTAAGACCTCAACTGTGTGCAAACAGATTTCATGCAAATATAAACAAGAGTAGGGAAAATGAGTTAATGAAAATATTTGAAGATAAAGGTTGACCTATTTAAGCCAGAGTACTGCTCAAATTTAACAAAGTATTTTAAAAAGGCAGGATAAAAAACATGCAAACAGCTTATGAAAATACAAACATGTACTTACTACATATAAAGTATGTGTAGTAATATACATACACTTCATAATACTATATATTATATATTATATATATATTATACATAAGTGTTAATGCTACATATAAACAAACATAGATAATTGCGATATATGAATAAATGTAGGTAACTGCTATTTACAGAAACTGGAAGGCCTTTCTCAAAAAATTGGGCTCTGTTGGACTAGTTAGTCTTCAGGCTTCTTTGCCCAAGCCCTTGCCAGTGGCCCATTTTCATAATTTGTTAGGAGACAAGCCACTGTGTAGAGCTGGTTGATACTTCCAAAAAGGTGTAGAGGAATTTCAGAGTCAAAGAATTTGTGCTCCTTGACCTGGCGAATGAGGCGCTCCACATGCACCCTGAGACGCGCTACGGCCTGGGTGTCTCTCGGTACCGTGAGTATTCAGCTCTCCGGAGCCATCTCTCTCTGTATACCCCCTGTGTGTGTGTAAGAATGCGGATTCCTTGGTGGGAATCACTACTCCTCTACGCAGCTGGTCTCTGAGCGGAGGACAAGGCTCTGTGACAGATTCACGAAGATCGCCCCGCTGAACCTGCTCCCCAGCCAGCGGTCCAACCACCTCCTTTTTTACCTTCTACTGAACCCAGGGACGGATTACGGACCGGGCCAGCGGGGCCGCTGCCCAGGGGCCCTTGGGGTGCAGGGGGCCCGTGGGGCCCCTAGCCCAAAACAATTTGCAACGCTTATCAACAAAGGGCCTACATTCTTTGATCCTCTGCCTACAAGGGCCCCTGACCCTATAGGGCCTCTGATGGAAACATGGAGGAAGGGCGTTTGGCTGCCAAGGGCCCTTGAATTGTGGTGTTTGTGTGGTGGTGGTGCTGTGGGGGGGGTTGCGAACGTTTTGCCACACAACCCATAATCCTGACTGAACCTAAAATGGCACTACCGGACAAGTGGAATGGGACGGATGGGAAGTGTGAAGTTTTCCTCACTAACCTTGGTCTTTTGTTTGAATTTCAGCCTACCCGTTACCCCACCGAACACAGCAGGAGCGGAGTGGGCTACGGCGGTCTTGAGGTCCAACAGCCCGGCTGCCTACTCATACGTGATGAGTAGGCAGGCAGCGGAGTGGGCTACGGCGGTCTTGAGGTCCAACAGCCCGGCTGCCTACTCATACGTGATCTTCACGCAGCACCTCAAGTCCGCGTTCCAACATCCTGAGAGTGAAGTGGTGGTGGATTCTCGCCTTTATCACCTCCGCCAAGGAGAGCGAAACGTAAGCAAGTATACAGCCGAATTCAGGACCCTGGCCGTCCAAACCTCCTGGAGCGATGCTGCACTACGGACCGCCTATTATGAAGGCTTATCTACAAGGATGAAAAATGAACTGGCTGGCCGGGAACTGCCCTCCTCGCTTGAAGAGATGATTCAGCTCGCACTTCGCATGGATCTGCAACTCAGCTCGCTGCCTCAACCTCTCCTCTGTTTCCCCAGGCTCTGGCTCCCCCTCTGCCTCGGATCATTGACGGTGGTCCTGTCTACACGGTCTGGCGGATCCTGGATTCGCGATGCCGTGGCCGTGGCACCCAGTACCTCGTAGACTGGGTGGGCTACGGTCCGGAGGAGTGGTCCTGGGTTCCCGGCCGCCACATCTTGGACCCTGCTTTCATCCAGGACTACCGTCATCGGAAGTCCTCCCAGCCGGGTCCGTCTGGTGATGGTCCTGGAGGGGGGGGTACTGTCACACACACCAGGTCGCGTGACGTCATTCGGAATCGGAAGTAACTCATGTGCAGGGTGTATAAACAGGAAACAGGTGATAGTATGCACACAGGCATTGGACTATGCGCCCAGCTCATTGTCTTATCTCTCGGTACCGTGAGTATTCAGCTCTCCGGAGCCATCTCTCTCTGTATACCCCCCTGTGTGTGTGTAAGAATGCGGATTCCTTGGTAGGAATCTCTACTCCTCTACAGAGCGTTCTTAGATCAAAGCGCGTAGATTACCGGCTCTTTCGTGTGTATCCGCGACTGGGCTCATCCACTACGCTACAACTG
>JBBIGA010005009.1:0-15636 GCA_037576975.1 Alestes dentex | reverse complement strand
AATTGTGTATATATGTGTGTATATATACACACACACACACACACCCATCTACATACATATGCATACATTTATAATAATGGTTAGAATTTTATATTATATTTTAGATATAATTTATGGTTTTGTCCAACATTTTGATCCAAATAATGCAGCTCAGTTACATTATGATTATTCTATGGGCTTTTAATATAAGTCATTATAACAATGCATGACAATAAGGATTGGAAAATTAACAGTAACTTTGCTGCCCTACAGTACGACCTGTTAGGTGTTTATGAAAAACAGACAGAAACAAAAACATCATGCAATTTGGATGAAAAACACTTCGCCTGCCATGGGCATGTAAACACAGACAGAAAAACAGACATGCAGGAAGCAGAACCAATTACCAACCACACCTGCCCCCGTTTGCCGTATCCCACAGGGAATCACAGAGAAAGGCCCAAGTCCTCCATCTCCCTGCTTATAGGGTCCAAACACCAGCCCCCTATCTAACACTCTATCCCCCATCTGCTCTTCAAATGTACTACACAGGGGGGGAGATTTCCATCTATTTAATCATTAAACAAGGGTATAAAGACACACTCAGCCCTCAGTTCGATTCGATTTGAAATTGTCACTGGCATATGGGTTGGGCGGGAAACTTACAGGCAAACAATGCGATTGTGTCCGCAATTAAAATCAACAGAATGCTCATTCTCCATGATGTCCATGATACACACTGTCATTTTTGCATTGCAATATTCAGAAATGTACTTTCTCCTAAATAAGAAAATTAGCAGCAAGCCAACTGCAGGGTAGAGCAGGGTACTGCTGATGTCATTAAAGATATTTGAACCAGTAAGGCATTTTATGTAGTATTATTTCCTTTGTTTTGTGTTTTCCACTTAATACTTCAGAAAATATTTCAGCTCAACATATTTCTGCTCTAGATGTCACTGAAGTACCTAAATCCAGGCTTTTGCCAAGCTGGTCAGCTGAAAGTTCAACTAAACCATTCTCACACTAGTCTGGTACAGTTTCAGACATTTGACTTCATCTACACACAGTCTGACCAGCAAACATGCACTGTGCACTGCTGCTCTGTCCATAATTTCACACTTAGGCATTTTTGTCCCTCTGAAATAATGGACCTCAGAGCATACACTAATGTTTATTAAAGTAAAAGTAAATTGGCCTCTTATAGTCGTGCGTGAACACACCACAGCACAGCACACAGTGTGAACAATGTGAAATTCTTTCTCTGTATTTAACCCATTCACAAAGTGAGGAGGGGGCTGCCACCAACGAGGGGCGCCCAGGGAGCAGTATGTGGGGACCATACATTGATCATGGGAACCTCAGTGATGACACTAGTAGTGTTGGGATTCAAACGCACAACCTTCAGATCGCAGGGCCAACACCCCAACCACTAGGCCACCAGTAGCATTATATAAAACTTCTACAGGGGGGTCCTCAAGTCACAACAGTCTCGACATAAAACGCTCACTCACACTCGGCTTACATCATTAGCATCGTACTTACAGACTACGTGGGCAAATTAGTTTGGTTGCGCGCAGTGGAAGTATTCGCAGTAATGCAGTATGAGTGAGGGAGTTTTCCTTTTCCTTTTTCTGTGGTTTGGTTGTGTTTATACACTTTTTGATAAGTTATACTATTTTCCATAATTTGAAGAGCACAAAACAAAGATGTTATTTGAAAAGATGCGAGATTATTAACTTTTTGGGAGAAATAAACTGTTTTCCAGATTTCCTGTAAAAATAATAAAGGCAGGGCGATTGCAGTGAATGTCTGGTCAACAAATGTGTGGTGGTGATGAGCAGACCATCGCTCCTGTCCAGCATCTCCCATTTGAAAATACCAGCTATGTTAGGATGCATTAACGCAGCATAAACGCAGACAGTGGCACCATTTGTCTAGGACCTTCTCAATATTTCAGTACTGACCAGTCAGGTACCAGTGCCAGTTCAGCACTGGTTCTCGATACCCATCCCTAGTTCTCTTCCACAAGGTCCTGACATTTGGCTACAGCCAATTTCTGACCACGGTGAAGCCGTCGACAAATCTATTTGAAAAGATACAACAAATAACACACCAACACAACCAACACAGTAACATACTTCACTATATAAGCATACCTCTGCCTGCGATAGGCACAACTTATACCACAGTGAAGCCCACATAAAATCAGACAAATCAGACAAAAAAACCAAAAAAAACCAAAAAAAAAACATTTACTTAACACTGATTTAATCTAATCTGCGGAAGATGTGCTTTGCTTAGTCAGCCATTAAAGTAAAATGGCTCCTTAAAGTCAGTGTGAACACACCACAGCACACAATGTGAACAGTGTGAAATTCTTTCTCTGCATTTAACCCATTTTCACCAAGTGAAGCAGGGGGCTGCCACCAATAAGGGGCGCCCGGGGAGCAGTGTGTGGGGATGGTAGTGTGTAGGGAACCTCAGTGACACTAGCAGCGCTGGGATTCAAACCCACAACCTTCTGATTGCAGGGGCAACTCCCTAACCACTAGGCCACCAGCTGTCCCAATTAATGACCATAATCAGCATAATTTCTAAAACTTCGCTTTACATTTGGGGTGAATTTGTACTCTACTCAGTACACGTACTCAGTAAATGTATTGGATCTAACTTTCACAGAAGCAGTGACTGGAGGTCCAAGAAAATAAGGGGAAGCTTGGCTTGGACTACCAAGCACTATCGGAAGATAAATGGGAGATTGTCATGATTTTGACAGGCCACAAAAAAGGAACGCCACATAAAACAATCTCTTTAAATCAGTATCTATAATCATAATGCTTAAAATAGAACTGTCAAAAGGTTTTGTTCACACTTTAAGTAATTGATCCTCTCATGCTTCTCCAGAAGGAATCAAGGCTTGAACATGCGTTATAATATTTTGTTTTCCTGATGCTTAATACTTCGGGGAAAAGCACAATTACTGCCACATTTAAAAAACTCATCAAAAACCCTGAGTGATGAGGTCAGTGCTTTTTATTCAGTGTTTCATGCACGGCAATGCTAAATCAAGCTAAATAACACTAACTGTGAACACAAGACCACATAGTGATTGACAGCAATCTCACAACAACAGGCTTAGTTTGCTATTTTGTAAGCTTGTATTTTCTGGCAGAAGTGGAAATTTCCATTTGTGCAAGCCCCTTCCACCCAACTAAAACTCTTTATTTCCCCAATGTCAACCGAAATATCACCCAAAAATTTATATACATTTTTGCGACCCTAGTTGGAATATGTCTATATATGCCTGATATTGGTTATGGCAGGTTGACTGTAAAATTAAAGTGCTTGCTGGCATACTATTGGTTTGTATAGGCAAGCAAGAGTCTCTTTCCTTCAGTACTGGTCAAAACCACTTTAGGAGCTCAGATGTTCCTTGAACAGCAATATGATGCAACACTGTAACACTCCAATGAACATTGGAGGAGTGATAAGAACATCATGGGGTCTTGGATGAATGAGCCAGGGAGTGTGTCCTCAACACAAACGCCTGGCTTCACTACAACAACCCTCAGGGACCCTCAAGACTACTTTCCTCATTTTCATCTTGACTTCAGACTAATGACACTTGACAGACCACAGAACAGGCCACAGAGGGCTTTCTTCTAACTACCCCACTTTGAATCTGCCAGAGCATTTATTTTTGAGAATCAGCAGAGGGCTTTAAAACTGCATTTCGCTAAACATGCACAAAAGTGAAGCAATGAAAAATCAGAAAGGTGAAAACTACTTCAATACTACTGTATATATTTTGTTACAAAACCCTGTTTTAGAGCCAGTATTAGAGAAAAACTATTTCACTTTTTTGAAAGAGAAAAATTGTAAAATAGAATGCAAACACTGAAAATTTCAAAAAACAGCAGTCAATCCCAGTCAATGTCACAGAAATGAGACAAACTAACTGATTCACCCATGTAGCGTGGAGGATAAACCGAATCGCGGAGTTTCACGAGAGAGTAGGTAGTCCATGCACCCTGATCTGAGAACGCTCTCTGGAAGAGTAAAGATTCCCACCGGAATCCATGTTTTCATTCACACGCGGATAACTGGTATGAAATGTGAGAACTCATGGTCTTGGAGGGATGATCCGGCAGAATTGGGGGGGGGGGGGGGTTTCGATGACTGAGCAATGGCTACCTCAGTTCCTTGGCTTATATACCATGTGACGTGCTCATTTCTGGTTCCTTTTGCACGTCACATGACCCATGTGCGTGACAGTAGGGGGCTCCAGGACCGGCACCAGACAGACCCGGCTGGGAAGATACCCACCGACAGTTGTTCTGAATCAGCGATGGATCCAAGATCAACCACCCAGGCACCCAAGACTGCTCCTCAGGGGTGTAGCCCTCCCAGTCCACTTGGTACTGGGTGCCACGACACCTATGACAAGAGTCAAGGACGCGACGGACAGTATAAGCAGGACCACTGTCCACAATCCGGGAGGGAGGGGGGGGACAGCATCCTGGGGATTCAGAGGAGAATAGTAAATTGATTTTAACCGTGATGAATGGAAAACTGGGTGGACCCAGAGCACGGCAGGCAGCTGGAGCCGGAAGGTGACAGGGTTAATCCTATAGGTTATCTTGTAGGGTCCAACGAAACAGGGGGTGAGTTTCTTGGACTCAGTGCGCAGGTGAAGGTGTTCAGTGGAAAAGCCAGACCCAGTCACCTACATGGAACAATCGCCCTAGTGGGTGCCGGTGGTGGTGTTGAGTGATGTAGCATCTATTAGTCCACTGGATGGCAGGGCAGGCCTGAGTCCAAAGCTGGCGGACTAACCGTTGGGCCAATGGTACATTAACCTCCGGTTCCTGATGGTCAAACATCAGAGGTTGGAAACCATAGCATACCTCAAATGGACTGAACCCAATGGCTGATGATGTCTTGAGGTTGTGGGAAAGCTCAGCCCAGATGAGGTAGCGGGCCCAAGAGCGCCGCCGATTAGCCACAAATCATCAAGAAGCACTCCAGCTGTTGGTTGGTCCGCGCCGTCTGACCGTGAGGATGGTAACCAGATGAAAGACTGCAAAATGAATCAGTCAGATGGCAGAAGGCCTTCCAAAACCTGGCTGTGAACTGGAGCCCTCTGTCCAAGATGATGTCCTTGGGGAACCCATGCAAACGGACTACATGCTCTAAAATGAATTCTGTGGTGACTTTGACTGAGGGGAGTCTGACAAGGGCCACCAGGTGCACAGCCTTGGAGAAGCAATCCACGATGGTCAAGAGGAGCCAAGGCGTCCGCCTGGTGGATATGATCACCCAGCTCCCATCGCAGCGGTGACATGTGATGATCCGAGATGGTATAACAGGCCGTTCGGGGTCCTTCTGTATCATACTGTCTTGAAAGGGCATCAGCCTTGGTATTCTTCGACCACGGACAGTAAGATAGTTTAAAAAAACAAAAAAAAAAAAAAAAAAAAAAAAAAAAAAAGACATCACACTTCCTGTCCCCACCATCCCACTTATCTGGTAGTTAAACCTTTGGTTCAGAAGGGACAGGTAAAGAAGAGGAAGGGGAAGAACGGGGCACAGGCTGTGGCACCTGACATTCACCAGAACGCTCACAATAAACTTTTTTGATAGCGACTCATGAACTGTGTCACGGTGTCGCATAAGGCTGCAAATTCTGCTGGATTAACACTTGGCTCAGTCATTCTGTCACAGAAATGAGAGAAACCAACCGATTCACCCATGTAGCATGGAGGATAAACCCAATCGCAGTTTCACGAAAGAGTTCTTAGTCCACGCACCTTGATCTGAGAAGGGTCTCTGGAAGAGTACTCACAGTCTTGCAGACATGATCTGGCAGGATGGGGGTAAAGACTCAATGACTGAGCAATGGCTACCCCCGTTCCTTGGCTTATATACCATGTGGCGCGCTCTTTTGGGGTCCTCTTGCGAGTCACATGACCCGTGTGCATGACAGCACATATGAATTTCCAGTACTTTAACAAAGATAGCCTGTTTCATTAAAAGGAAAGTCTAGAAAAAATAAATTATGCCTGTTTTTGGTACATGAATCCACACAAACATTATAAATGGTCAACATGGAAAACACAAAAAAATAAAGGATATGGGCCCTTTAATGGAGTAGAAGAACATTAATAATTTATGTACATTAATGTAACAAGATTTTATTCCAGACCGTTTCTGGATCATTTCTATTGTTCCGTTCCTCAAGCAATGTTAATGCATTAAGATAAAGGCAACAGCGAGCGATCTTACTTTACACCAGAATAAACCTCTTTACAATAATCCTGATATACATTAGTAGTCTAAAGTTTCTGCACACCACAGGTTTTAACCATGTATTTCATAAAGTGCAGATTTTTTATTCGTGTTAAAACACTGAAAAGTTGTTGAGTGAACAATTATAAATGAAAATATGTCAAATAAAAGACGTTTTCTTTGTTAGATGAAAGAATCTGTAACAGTGCATGCCTGAAACAAACTGCTTGTGTGATGCAGAGTCAAATTCCAGACTGTCCTTTAACTTTAAACGCAATTGTTAACTGTTTTATCACTTAGTAGCTCACTAAATATCTAACACTTGTCTGGTGATCCACATTATAATTATATTAGGAGGCGTTTTACAGGTCAGTAGTGATTTTTTTTTTCTGTCAAACAAAGGTAATCAGATGGTGAACATACTGAAAATGTATTTGTTAGCAAAGAATATTCAGAGTATGTTTAGCAAATAGTAAGTAAATAACATGCACATATGTGTCAAAACCTTTGACTGAAGAGAAACAGTTCATTTGTCAGTGGGTCAACCAAAAGGAGAATCTCTGCAAGCAGCACAGAACAACAATACACAGGATCCAGCAGACCATTCGTCCATATGATCTCTGGTTCTTTTCATTCCTGCGGATAAGGATGGATTCCATTGTCAGCTCAGTAGTCTTGACAACTTCCTTCCTTGTTTTACATCTCCTTTCTATAAACACGATCCCAAGAGAGAAAGCAAAGAAGCCAAAAAAAGAAAAGTAATTTTTGAAGCTTGTGAGGTTCATGAGCACACCACAAATGAATCTACAGATCAGACAATATAGCAAACTAGATATGCAGCAAGATTTACAGCTTTCTGTTAAACACTACGGGCCAATTTAACAGACCCACATCAAGCTTAATCCTGAGGTAAAAAAGGATTTTTAACAGTAAATCACCACTGACATTATAGTTCAATCTTAGACTATGCTGAATCTGTGTCCAGGCACGCATTCGGATCCCACGACTGTCAGTGGCACCACTGAGGTACCGTCCCCACACACTGCTCCCCGGGCGCTGAGTTCCTGGCTGCCCACTGCTTCACTTGGTGAATGGGTTAAATATGGAGAAAGAATTTCACATTGTTTACATTAAGTGCTGTAGTGTGTTTATGCATGTCAAATGGACACCTCAAAATTCAGAAACGCCACTCTAATGAGTGAAATAACTACTTCACTGTAAACTCTTTCACTGATCACAGACTAGTTGTATAATCCAAAGTTCTGCCAGAGTAACGGAACCTTTAGGAGCAGCAGTAAATGATCCTAAGATCAAGAGTAGGAGTGGACCAGTGGAACCATTTTCTCTAGAGTGATGGTGCTCCACCTTTGGCTGAAGGCAAAAGAAAGGTGGGACAAATTCCCATTTAATACACTTGATTTCAGGACAAACTGGATGAGATGATGTATGCATACATACAGAAATATGCCAAATTTCTGTCTGGAATATTTAGCCTGAACAGACAAAACATTCAGCGTGAAATGGTTTACTACTGAGAAATCGACTCAGGCTTCTTTCCAGTGGTGGTAAGTGGAGCCAGGGGTTACAAACTGCAACTTGTCTCAAAAACTCTAATCCGAACAGATCCCTGTGCTGCACTGCACCGCAAACAGAACAAAATGATCACTTTTTGTGAGAAAAACAAGCAGTTGGTCAGTGTTCCTAAAGTAGCTGCTGGAAATATCTGTGACACATTCAGAAAAGCACACCGTACGTCACGGTCACAAGAAACACAGCTTAGGACGAGAGTGAAAACTCACCTTCAGTTTCTGCAGAGGGGCGAGGTGCAGCTCGTGCATGAAGGGGTTTGTGAACTCTGCTGATGCTGAGTTCTCCCCGTTCTCCGTCTTTAACCGGGTTCTCCGGGGGAACCGCATGATCACACTCCACGTGGAGCGCGCGCTTCTGAAGGAGAAGCTCTGAGAGTCAGAACACCTGCACCCCTAGGCTCGCGCTCAGCACCTCTGCCCCGCCCACCCGTTTAACGCGTGGCGCGCATGCGTAATAAGCCTCCTTCTTATAGCGAAGGCATGTTTATTATAGCTGCATGGAAATGAGACGTCATTTTCCTTTTACGTGCTCTATCTTCCTATCTATCTATCTATCTATATATCTATGTATCTATCTATCTATCTATCTATCTATTTATTTATTCATACAATGCATGGACTCCGGCATTCATCCTTTTTGGGAAAAAGTCTAGTTCATCAGCCAAGACATGTTTGGAGTGGAAATGTTGCCTCTTTAATTTAACATTCAGTTCTTTCATTTAGTTTCTAGATTCTTTAGTCTAACACTGCGAACACTAGGGGTCAAAAGTCACCCAATTTTTTTGGCACCCCCAAAATAGCTTGAAACACCATGGATGAGTTGCTGATAGAAGGGAATATCTGGTTTGGTTTTGAGAAACAAAAACCGTTCAGGCTGTGTTTTAGAAGTCCACCAGTATTCATTATGGTTTAAAACAATATTTGATCAATATTTGACCTCAAGTCCTCAGGACACACAGCAGCGGTCACCAAAAAAGCCCACCAACAACTTCGCTTCCTCAGACGCCTAAAGAAGGCTGGGGTGTCCACCTCTGTCCTCACTAGTTTCTACAGGTGTGCTGTGGAGTCCATCCTCACGGGGAGCGTTGTGTCTTGGTATAGCACTTGCACTGCTCAGGACAAGAAGGCTCTGCAGAGGGTGGTGAAAACGTTTCAGAGGATCATAATCACACCACTCCCTGCAATAACTGACATTTACAACACACGCTGTCTCAGAAAAACTAAGCACATCATGAAGGACCCCAGCCACCCTGCACTGCCACTTTTTACTTTCCTGCCATCCGGCAGGAGACTCAGGACAATTCACACACGCACAGCACGATTCAGGTTTTTATCCCAGTGCTATCAAACTATTTAACACACAGTAACTGTGGTTTTCTCTCTCTGTGCAATAAATCTGTTCCTCATACTATGTGAAATACTGTGGCACACTATAACTTATGCAACTTGCAGCTAAAACAGTGTTTACTATAGCCTGTGATTATTTATTGTTGTTGCACTGCTATGTCTTTTATGTCTCTTATATCTATGTTCTGTCTGCAAAGAGGTTATTCAAGTAAGCATTTCATTGTGCTCTGTACACTGTACTTTGTACATATGATAAATAAACATCCGCTTTAATGTAGGCTGATACACACGAAAGTAAATATTCCACAAGAGACATAAAATGTAATCTATAAATACTGAAGTTTGAAGAGTTTTTTTTAAACCCCTCTAATGGAAAGCACTTGAACTGCCACATCAAACTCTGCTAACACTTTAAATCCCATAATTCACATTTAAGGGAACAGCAGTGAGACCATCAGTCTGAAAAGGTCTAGCAGTAGCACCAAAATCAAGTAAAAATACAACACAGTGAAATAGTTGTGTTTAAACGGACACTTAATAGACCACACTTAAGATGCTCCATAATGGGAGACCATCTTTTTTCTTGAGGCCATACAAGGCGGTCCCTGGTCTTGTGCGCCCCCTGCTGTAAGCCTGAGAAACTAGTTCAAAAAGGTCTGCTTTCATGGGACAGCATGTCCAAAAATAAAGACAAAATCAAATGAAATCTGGAATTTGATAAAGAGCATTGAAGTTTGACCTACAGCATAAATATCCTACAATATCGGGATCCTTAAAGACAGTCTGTCTTGCTGGGCAGACCTGCTAGTGCAGCAGGAATCACTTCAGACTGAATTATAAACATGCTGTTTGTCCACAAAACTGCATCATTCTGCACGATCTTGAACCCATTTGACGTGACAGCACAACACTGTGCAAGCTCTTTAGAGACTATATTAACACTGATTAAAAGTACACTATATGGACAAAAGTTTTGGGACACACCTCTTAATTGCTGAATTCAAGTGGCCCCTAATTGAAGGTCAATCCATTTGGGAAAGAACCTTTTCTATTCCAGCATGACTGTGCCCCAGTGCACAAAGCGAGCTCCATAAAGACATGATTGGATGAGTTTAGTGTGGAACAACTTGACTGGCCACACAGAGCCCTGACCTCAATCCCATCCAACACCCAGATGGGGTTGAACTGGGACGGAGATTGCGAGCCAAGCCTTCTCGTCCAACATCAGTGCCTGACCTCAGAAGAAGAGTGAAAGCTGTTATAGTGGTAAAGAGGGACCTCCATATTAAAGTCTATTTGCTTGAATACAATGTTATTAAACTCTGTGTTGCTGTAATGATTAGGCGTCCCAATACTTTTGGTGTATAGTGTATAATAAACCCATTAATATATTAACTATCTTAAAACGCTGCCATAACCAAAACCAGGTGTAGAAACACACATCTTAGTAGACAAAATATGCTTATGGCTGTATGTAGAATCAGGAGAAGGTTAACTGGAATTCTTGAACTTTATTATTATTTTTTTTACAGAATAAGCAGTGATAACCAACAACTTCAGAACAAATTCAGCCCTGCCGCTGCTTGTGTCT
The DNA here is from genome assembly GCA_037576975.1 of Alestes dentex. Lineage (NCBI taxonomy): Eukaryota > Metazoa > Chordata > Actinopteri > Characiformes > Alestidae > Alestes > Alestes dentex. The sequence continues at coordinate 4,842 of JBBIGA010005009.1, read as the reverse complement.
TGGGTGGGTTTTGCAAAAAACGAACAGGCGTCCACGGCGGCGAACAAAAAAGCAGTCTTTGCATCGTTTCTTCAGAGCAGATTTCGTTTTCATGCCTGCAGAAGGCTGCACGCACGTGAGCTGTCCGAGTAAAGCTGAGGACGGACTGTGGAGGCCCTGAACGGGCCTGAAGGTTCCTCTGGCTGAAGTAAACGCAGTGGCGAGAGTGGAAATGCAGCGCTGTCCGCCTACCACAGGTAAAGAGCTGACCGCTGCATATTTCAAAATATGGGACAGCTGGCGAGTCAGAGAACTGACCAGACAGGGCAGAAACAGAGGTGCCATGGTCCCACCACCTGTACAAACAGGAAAACAACAATATTAAAGTGCAACCATGAGAAACTATGAGTGGAGTGTAAACTCGTTTCAAGATGTATAACAGGAATCACCACTCTTATCAGTTGGTGGCTGGACCACCAGTGAGCAGGTATTTTTACATACATACATACAGGTATTTTTACATACATACATACATTATATATATATATACACACACACACATTTTTATAGCAGCAAAAATATGCAGCAACACTAACATGGTATAATGGAATAACTGTGTGTGGTGTGTGTTCACCAAGGGAAGTAGCGGGCAGCCAGGATCACAGCCGCACCAGCTGTGTGTGTGTGTGTGTGTGTGTGTGTGTGTGTGCGTGTATCGTGCACAGCAATGCTGTTGGGGTGTGCTAACACCTTGGTGTTACTGTAGGGTTGAGAACAGTCCACCAACCAAAATATTCTGCCAACTGTGTTCATACAAGACTAGAGACCGTCCAACAGAAACTACATCATCAGAAAAACCATCATTAGTAACTTTATACCTATATCAATAGATTAGATCTGTCTAACAGAGTGGACATCAGTATAGAGGTCACCAGGACCCTCTGAGATCACACAGAGAGGATCTTTTTTTATCTGCGTTAAGTTAGTTTATGACAAACAAACCCAGTCCAGACTGGTCTCATTCTGGTTCTCCACTGGTGAGCTGCCTAAGCTACCAGAACAGCAGAATCCCACGCCATCTTCAAAAACCTCCTGAAGACTCATCTGTTCAGAGAGCATCTCCTCTCCTAATGCACAATCTTCTTGCACTACTCCAACATTAAGATTTTAGCACTTAGTACTCTTCTCTACTTCTCACTGTCCTGAAACGTGAGTGTTTCCTCAAACTGTAAGTTGCTTTGGATGAAAGCTTCTGCCACATAAATGAAAGTCATAATATAAAGGTAATGTTTTCATCAGTGCTCAGTGAAACGGAGGGTGATCAGTCTATGTATGAAGACAGTGGTGGTCTTAACGTTTCTGACAGTGAGGGGAAGTTTATTCGACCACTCTGGTGAACAAATGAGAAATCTTGAAGCAGGTCTTCAACCTTTGAGAAGAGGTGGTCTCGTGTGTGTGTGTGTGTGTGTGTGTGTGTGTGAACCCTGAACACCTATTCTCCATTCCACACTGTAAAACTGTGATTCCTGCACTGTACTGTCACTGATTTCGCCCCAAAACCCTTGAAACAGACCTGTACCAGAGGTCTGATCTGATCTGTAACAGGTTTGTCAGACTACACAGCCAGTCCACCACTCAGTTAGCATGCTAGCTCACAGCTAACGCCATGTTCTTAAGCTACAGGGAGCTCAATTTACATGATGTTTGTTACTTTAATGAGTTGTAATTGATTCCAAGAAAGATAAGACCCCATACCTGTCTGGATAGAGTGGTGTTCTGTATATAAGCCCCTCAGGGACTGTTTATAACGCGGTTTGTTGCTCCGTGTGCAGATCGCAACACATCTCCAGAGAAAACCCTTCCGGTGACGTGAGTGACTTTGAGGAAAGTCAGTGGGACCGTTTCATTCAGACACGATGCTGCTTACTCCCTACTCCCTACTTCCTCTCCCTAGTTGATATAGCCTACTCTCTCGATCATACGTCCTACTCCATAGCTCATATACATCACTCCCTAGGTCATATACTACTCTCTCGTTCATACACCCTACTCCCTAGTTTGTATACCCTACTCCCTAGCTCATATAACCTTCTCCTATGTCATATACCCTCCTCTGTAGTTCATATACCCTACTGTCTCGATCGTATACCCTACTCCCTAATTCATATACTCTACTCCCTAGTTCATTTACTCTACTCCCTAGTTCTACCGGTAAATTACATTGGCTCTTTACAGTTTGCACAGTAAAATATTTAACGCTCAAGTAGAATAAAATAAGCAAAACTGTTAAAATGGCGTTCTGTTTTGTACTTTTGCTGTACGTATATCTACGTACGAAAAAAATGACCGGTTTGTTAACGTTGTAAGGTCTTCTCCGGTCCTCCGGGGGCGGCAGAGAGACCCGGGTAAAGAGGAGAGGGTGAGGGAGGACAGAGAGATCATGGCGAGCTCCTTCAGCAGAGTCCTGTCCTTCAGTAGAGCTGTGAGGACTCAGGCGGTCAGGAGACTCTCTCTGAGTCCTGCTCCCAGGTGCGCTGTCGCCCTGTCCGAGCACGGAGAGAAGATCACACACACCGGACAGGTAAACACACCACACACACACACCGCCTCCTGTCCCCGCACGGGGAGAAGATCATACACACCGGACAGGTAAATACACACACCAAACACAGATACACTGTCCCCCTGTCCCAGCACGGGGAGAAGACTATACACACCGGACAAGTTAACACACACCAAACACAAGACACGCCGCCTCCCTGTCCCAGCACGGTGAGAGGATCACACAGACCAGTCCAACCCGGACAGGGTCTCTCCTGCAGGGCCGCTAGCAGGCTGGCTAACAACAACACACCTGTTTCAGAGACCAGATGGGGTTTTTTTCAGTGACCTTGACAGCTATCACAAATTAACATTGCAAACAGATTTAGAAGATTTACTGGTGGACTTAATTACGTGGTCAGGGAGTGCATATTGGGTAGACTGCGAATTGCAGCCCTTCTCCCGGGACAACAAAAGTTTTTCGATCAGCCAGTACAGGTGGGTTATGGTACACATCATGACAAGTCACCACCGTGAACTGTCATGTTCCTCAAACCACTCCTTTACAGTTTTTGCATTGTGGTAGAGAGCATTATCCTGCTGAAAGTGTCCACAGTCTTTAGGTAAAACTGTTCCCATGGAGGGGTGTACTTGGTCTGCATTGATATAAAGATGTCAAAGTAATATTCACATGAATACAGGACCCGAGGTTTCCCAGCAGAACCTAGAGCATCCACAGTTGTCTTCTTTCAATAGCGCATCCCGAGTTAAACAACACAAACACAGCCACCTGATGGAACAGAAAACACGACTCATCAGACCAGTCCACCTTTTTTTTTGACTCCGCAATTGCTTTAAAGTTGTCTTTAATCTCAGTCAGTTTCATTTTGAAAACAATATCCTGCAATACAGAGCTAAAATACTGTCACCATTGCTATTGAGTGTTCTTACTGCCTTCAGGCTGAGCAGTTATCCTCACAGGGAGAGAGATGGAGCTGAATCGAGTTACTTCATAGAATTTTTCCAACAGGAGATGAGCTGTACGTTAAATAGTTTCTTTGGTTTGCAGGTTTTTGATGAAAATGACGTGCGGAGAGTGAGATTTGTGGGTAGACAGAAAGAGGTAAGGTTACACGTCTTATGTATTATCGCTGAAGATTTAATGAGCAGTCCAATGAATGCAACACAGATTATTCTGAAATTACCTTTCTTGCTCTATCAATGTCTTGACCTAGGTGAATGAGAACTTTGCCATCAAGCTGGTTGCAGAGGAGCCGGTGACGGATGTAGGAACGAGAGTGGTGTCCTGTGATGGAGGTGGAGGAGCTCTTGGCCACCCCAAGGTCTACATCAACCTGGTAAGCAGTTCTGTAAAAGCTTTTCTCTTAAATTATTCTTTAAAGTTTAGTAGTACATTTACATATGTGGATACAACTAGCTTTGATGTAGCGTTACACTGTTTAAATAAATGTTCTACTTTTGCATTAATGTACTTTCTCTCCGTTATGACTCCTAACTACTATTTTTAGTAATTCACTTAACTGTAAGTTAATTTTGTGTATGTAGCACTGTGTTTGGATTGGTTCAGGTTTCAATTGTTCTTTCTTTGTGTGTCTGTGCAGTTGAAACTGATTCTGGTTTTCCTCCTACACAGGACAAACTGACCAAAGTGGGCACCTGTGGTTACTGTGGACGGCAGTTTCAGCAGACACACCATCACTGAAACACCTCTGTCGGGTTCTCTCTCTGTAGTCGGCTGATTATAAGTTATTCCATTTGACGAGTGTCGTTACTTTGCTGTATAATAAAATTACTATAAAGACAGTAACACAGTTCAGTGTCACTTGTCACTGATTTCTGACCATTTAATTACAATTTCCATCGAATGTATCTTCATGTTAATATGCCGTTTTTACAGTCTCCAGGGGAATGTTGGCAGTTTACACTAAACTACATCAACCACACATTTATTTCAGTACTGAAACCCTGTTCTTTTTCAAACCAGTACTTACCTGATATCAGGCTTCCCTGTGTCCTTAAATTACACACAGGTGAAGGCTGTTGTGATCTTCACATTCTTATATCAGGTTTGGGTTCATGTCTAAAAGCTGTTTACAGTAACAAACACACTTTTCACTAAAGGCCAGTTTGCCAGAGAAATGTGCCTTTTGGGGCTCAACGGTGGTGCAGCGGGTAGCGCTGTTGCCTCACACTTCCACACCACCTTGGGGTCAGAATCTGGGTCCTGGCCTGTGTGTGTGTGTGTGTGTGTGTGTGTGTGTGTGTGTGTGTGTGTGTGTGTGTGTGTGTGTGTGTGTGTGT
>JBBIGA010004972.1:0-15638 GCA_037576975.1 Alestes dentex | reverse complement strand
GGGGGGTCCAAACGAATAATTATGAAATGTGAGGGGGACACGTCCCCCTCTGATTGAATGGCGACGACGCCCATGATATATATATATATATATATATATATATATGGACAAAAGTATTGGGACATACCTCTTAATGATTGAATTCAGTGAAGGACAGACTTAATGCTTCAGCAGACCAAGACATTTTGGACAGCGCCATGGTTCCAGAAGGACCTTTTCTATTCCAGCATGACTGTGCCCTAATGGACAAAGCAAGCTCCATAAAGACATGGCTGGATGACAGTGAAAGAACGTGACTGGCTGCACAGAGCCATGACTTCAACCACATCCAGCACCTCAAAATGCTCTACAGAATGAATGGACACGAATTCCCACAGAAACTCCAAAATCTTGTGGAAAGCCTTCCAAGAAGAGTGGAAGCTGTTAGAGCTGGAAAGGGCATCCAGTTCATTTTAAAGTCTATGTATCTGAATTCAATGTCATTAAAGTACCTGTTGGTCTAATGGTCCCAATACTTTTGTCCAGTTTTGTCCATCTTGAGGGTATTTATAACCTGATGGATGGATGGATGGAGAATTTTTTATGAAGCAATTTTACAATGTTTTATTTTATTTGTAATAATAATAATTTGGTTGTATTATTATTATCATTAGTGGTAGTAGTAGTAATAGTCGTATTACTACTACTACTACTACTACTACTACTACTACTACTACTAATAATAATAATAATAATAATAATCATTTTTATAATTGATTTATTAAACTAAACCTCAATAGAAGAAAGTGAAGAGGTGATTTGTTTCACACAAACCTATCAGTAAAATGTTTTTTGTAAAATATTTTAGCAAAATGTTCCATTCTCAGATCTTCTGCTTCTTCTTCTCACATTTAAAATCATCTTCTTACATTTAAAATCTCCCTCCTATCCCACTCATCTGCTCACTGAGGATTTCTCATCTGTCTCAGGATGTTTACAGCTGTTTTAGACACACATGGTTTTGATTTAGCTAGTGTGAAGTCATTTACAGCGCAGCTGGCGGTAAATCTGGCACAAATTGCGCTAAACTTGACCATGTTCCACAATTTCTTAACAACAACAGCACACTTTGTGGATGCAGAAGCCGCGGTTGGATGATTCAGTGCAACTGAGGGTGCTGGAGGCCTTTAAGCCTGATCTTCTGCATCTGAGAACTGTTAACCAGGAGACCTCCTCTTTCCCTGCCTGAGTTACCGTTGACCCTCAGGGCCCACCAGCAGGTCACAGGCGCAAACCAAACCAAACAAAGAGCTTAAATGTCTTTAATGTTGAAAATGACCTGAATAGAACAAAGCCAAGTTGTGTGCAGACCACAGTCTGATATGGTGGGAAGGAGTTAGAGCACAGTTTATGTTGATATGGTCCATGGTTGTGCAGGAAGTGAGTGGGAGGGGAACTATCCCAAACAGAGACTCACTCTGGTGATTACCCAGCTCAGACCAGACCAGACAGGGTGCCGTCCAATCAGAACTAGGTATCAGAGTTTGTGCTGGATGTTTGCCAACCATAGACAGGTCAGTCACACACACACACACACACACACACACACACACACACACAAACACATATGTACACTACCGGTCGAAAGTTTTAGAACACCCCAGTGTTCCTGTTTTGTTGTATTGAAATTCAAGCAGTTTAATGTCTCATTGTTCATTCTGCAGAAGGTTCTTCACAACTATGTTGCAGAAGTTCTCATAAGTTGCGGCACTTACAGGTTGCTTTGCTTTCACTCTTCTGTCCAGTTCATCCTAAAGCAGCTCAGTGGGGTTTAAGTCTAGAGACTTCTGGCCACTCCATGTTTTCCAGCTCACCATCTTGTTCTGGGTAACCTTACCATTTTTAAATCTCTCGCAGTTCAGCACTGTCCTTTGTACCATTTCATGCTATTCACGGGACTTGAACTGTTTGAATTTCAATGAAAACAAAGCTTGAAACACTGGGCTGTTCTAAAACTTTTGACCGGTAGTGCATATATAAATGTCACCCCGAGCACCGACGTGACATTTATAAGAAATGAGACATTTTTTATTGGAGTTTTGAGAAGTTTTGGCTTAAAATGCAGTTTAAAACCCTGGAAGAATACACACAGGGTGTTGTAAGGAAAATAGTTCCTGTGAAAGTAAGTTTGATGTTTCAGATCATGAACATTACATATAAAAACTCGGAAGGTAGTGCACTGGAGGTCTTTGTTCTTTCTAGTCTTATCCTTAAAAGGATAAGACTTAAACCACAATCTTAACATATTAACTCAACTTGAGGGAGTTGTGGAAATTAAAATTTAGTCAGAAGTTACATCTGAGCTGGACAGACAATATATAGTTTTTACTCAATTTCTGCACCAACTAAGACTAATTACATATAATAATATTTGTGATTATGAACATTTTTACATTTGGTTTAGTTAATCAAATGTACATTGATTTTGCAGTAAAAAATGATGGGAGCGCTTGATGTTATTTAAATCCAGAAATGTTAATGTCTAATGCCCTGTTTATTTATTTATTTTTAACTTGCCTACAATAAAACACTTGAGTATAATGTACCAATGTTCATACCAAGTGTGAGCTAGAGCGGTCTAAACCCCTCTGGGGCTGAGCTGTGGAACTACTTTCTCTGGAGTGGTGGAGCTCCAGTTCCTTTGGAATGAGCTGGAGTGGTGTTTGTGATCAAGAACTAATCATCCAGCATCAGTACCTGATCTAATGTTCTCATAGTGGCATGCAATCAAATCCTCACAGCAAAGTTCTGACATCTTCCCAGAAATGTTGGGGCTGTTACCACACCAAGTGGGGTACACGCTTCCCCGGTTTATACCTTCAACGGATCCAAAAGTCTTGTCCTGAACTACAAAGAACAACTGAAGGACTGAGAAGGGTCTTTGAGTCATCACACTTCTGTACTTCTGTATCTTATTATAGAGGCCTAATAGAGGCCTATTAGGAGTACTAAATGATGCTATTGAGCTATTGAGTTATTATAGGATTTATTGCAGAATTATTACAAGTGGTTCATTACTTCTGGCATCATTTCACACAGGAATCTCATACAAGCAGCATTTGTTTGGCTTTGTTCCCTTTCTGTGCATTTTTATGCTCCTACAGTAGATCCATGTTCCTGGTGGATTTTCAGCTGCCTCATATTTGATCCTCGCTGTTGTCTTTTGTTCTTTAAGAACCCATAAAATGCCACAGGGCCTATAATCTGTCCAGGCAAATGGGCCTTTATTACCATCTGCGGCTCAGTATCACTAAGCCACACGTTTTTCTTGTGTTTTTAAGAAGAAAGCGTTGAGTGCATAAGTGTTGGTGACGTCTGTTTCAGCCTGTGGTAAAATTATTGCTGCGCTTCAGGTGGCCCCTCTTCTGCACTGAGGATGTGATGATAAGTGGGAGAAGGGTCTAGTGGAGTAAAGCTCATGGCAGATATGGGGAGGCTCTGGTTGAGTCTGTTTGTCCAAGCCAGCGTGTTTTTGGCGTGTCCTGCATATCCCACGGTGCAGGCCAGAGACGCTGACCTGGAGTTTGCAGAGGTATGTGGTAAAGGATCCTGTAGCGGGATACCAGACCAGTGTTATATTAGAATAACATGCATGGATGAAGGCTTTAATGCTTTACATTCATTTGTAATTAGTCAAAGAATAAGTGGTGGAATATTTGGAACATAAATAGGAGAAACAAGTATTCTTTGTTTTTGCTATTTAATGAATTTCTATTGTTTACACTGATCAGCTGTAACATTAAAACCACTGACAGGCGAAGAGAGTAACACTGTTTGTCTTGTGGAACCTGTCAAGGTGTGAGATATATTAGGCAGCAAGTGAACAGTCTGTTCTTTAAGTTGAGATGATGGAAGCTGGAAAAATAGGCGAGCGTAAGGTTTTGAGTAACTTTGACAAAGACGAAACTGTGATGGCTAGCTGACTGGACCAAAGCATCTCTAAAACAGCAGTTTTTTTTCCTGAATTTCTGAAAAAAGTTCATGCTGGCTATAAAAGGTATCAGAACAAAGTGCATCACAGTTTGCATAGATGCAGACTGGTCAGAGTGCCCACACTGACCTCTGTTCACTGCCAATACCGCCTACAATGGCTATATGAGCATCCATGGAGAAATGAAAGAAGGAGGCCTGGTCTGTTAAATAACATTTTCTTTGACATCATGTGGACATCTGGGTGTATCTTCAGCTCCCTAAGCTAACAAGGGCCCCCCTTAACATTAATCATTCCATTAATGTTACCTTGGATGACTTGTAATGTCCCAGTACTGCTTGCAGAGAAGACCTTATCATGATGCTCCCACCACCATACTTCACTTGTATGTATATATAGAATATGTATATTTTACACATATATATATATAGAATGTGTATTTTACTTCAGTGTCTGAATATGTTTTCCTATCTATCTCATTACAGTATTTGTTTATGCTTACATACATATACTTTTTGTTTGTGTTTATTTATAAGGAACAAATTCAAAAGACATTATGTACAAATATAAGTGAATATGTGCATTGGAGGTATATTAGATAATAAAAACAGAAGTGTCTGAATATGTATTCCTCTTTCACTCTTAATGTTGTCATCAAAGGGAACAAAGAGTTTGTGAGAAATTACGCAATTGGGTGTTACTCAAGCTTGTTTCCCAAGATGGTTCTGTAGAACTAAAAATTGCTACTGCATTTCACACCAGCCTGTGATTGCAGCCGTTTAAAGGTTTAGTTTATCATGCCATACTCAGTTGCACAAAGTGGTGGGAAAGAAATCCCAGAATTCATGCTGTCATGTTTGTGTACAGTGACTTACAACTTCCATAAATGGCTAAAGGCCCATTAATATTGTTTTGCAGTGTAAACTGGATCACTGAAGATACAGCATGATGTGACTTTCACTCTTCTGTCCAGTTCATCCTAAAGCAGCTCGATGGGGTTTAAGTCTGGAGACATCTGGCCACTCCATGTTTTCCAGCTCACCATCTTGTTCTTTTTTCTGAGGTAGTTCTGGCAGAGCTTGGACTTATGTTTTGGGTCACTATCTTGCTGTAGGACGAACCCGACCAACTAGGCACATACCAGAGGTACTGCATGGTGCTACAGAATTATTTCCCACTTCTGGGTAACCTTACCATTTTTAAACCTCTCGCAGTTCAGCACTGCCCTTTGTACCATTTCATGCTATTCACTGGACTTGAACTGTTTGAATTTCAATTTAAAAAAAGCTTGAAAAACTGGGGTGGTCTTAAACTTTTGACCGGTAGTGTATGTTGAATCCTATGCCTCAAAGGTGATTTAAACAGTGAACGCTTTCAAAACTGATGAGCTTTGACCTCACAACAAAGGTATAAAATGTATGGGGTGAGGTATTATTCCCAAGGAACCACTTTTGTCATGCTCTTTATTTGAAAAGTCACCCACTCCTAAACCTGCACATGATAGCTGGCAACTCACACATGGAGTGTACATCCCTCCAGACCCACCCAAAAATAGCCCTACTGACCTCTGCTGTATGTAGACAAATTGAACTTTGTGGCTTTGATTTATGTGGGAGTTATGACACAACACTTGGCAGAAGGAGTGCGCTGGGAGCACTGAAGACCTAAACGTCTCAATGCAGTTGGGACTCAATGTGATAACCAGATATCATGTTCCTTGTTTTCTTGCGGAAAGAAATTTTAGAATAATGTGTACCTTAATTTGCAAACTTAATCAAACTCTTCACATGAGAACCAGAACCACATATTACATCTGTTAGTCAGTTTGTATTAATTCATGCAGGGCACTGGTATGGTTTGTATTAAGTCATGATTAACGGTACATTCGGCGTGTTCTGAAAAAGATCACATGGCTTCTCCAAGGCATCCACCTGCTGTAAAACTTTAATTTCCTTTATGCTTTAAAGCTCTGCTGATGATCAGGGTTGTACTGATCAGTCTATAAGTAAAAGTGCTGATTTAGAAAACATTAATTTCTTTCATTTGCTTATAGCTATGCTCTTAAAATAAAGGAGAGGACCATAGAAGATTAACATCTGAATAGACTTCTGTAAACCAGATGTACAAGTGTGAAGAATACTTTTAAAGTTTAAAGAAACTTTACATTTTAAAGAAACATTACATTTTATACCAGTTAAGTTTATTTTAGAACCACAAATCACAGCTAAGGACCATGAAAGAACCTTTATTTTCAAAGGTGTAGAAGGAGACAGGAGGTGTTTCGAGGTACACTTCATAAATATGGGCCCAAGTCCCTTGTGTCATGCAAGTATTGGCCAAGCTTTTGAAAAGGTTACATGGCGGTGGACTGTGCAAGGATGTTGCAGTGCATGTGACAGTGTTGTGGGAGTGACTTCCATGCAGCCATTCACTGCTGGGCTGAAGTCATTGGATCCACAGGGTGATGTACCCAGAATAACCCTACAAAGGGTATAAAGGGATCTGCACAAGCCTTCAGAGTCAGAAGACAAGTCAAAGTGATGGCACGGGACACTGTGTTCACAAAGTGATGACAGGAGAGAGGCTGAGGATAGTCAAGAGAGAAGAGCAAGCAAATTGAAACAAGGAGACACAAGGTGATATACAACTGTGACAAGTGACAAAGAAGAAAGTGACAAAGGTTTCAAAGAGTGTGGTAAAGCATCTCAGAAGCATCGTGGGATCTGCAGAGAGGAAGTATCGGTGCTATTCATTTGGAAGGAACTTTGAAAGGGTACAAAGGATTAAAGTTTCTGGACATTTCCTGGACTTAGTGCCTTTTTCCAGATTTCTCCTGCCTCCTCCTGACCTCAGGGCGGGGGTGAGGCTGAAGAGTCGCTACGGCAGGGATGAAGTACAGCCACCAGTACCCCGTGTCCCAGTACACACGCTACAGCACATGCACCCCAACGACGCACTACACACCTACCCTTTACACCCCTAAGCATTACTCCACCAGCTCCTACACCCCCAGTCACTACAGCTCCACAAAGTACACCCCAACACAATACACCCCACCGGCCTACACCCCTGCTTACAGAAGCACCTCCAGCTACACGTCTGTCTTCAGCAAACCCACACATCAAGGTAGAAGCCACCGCACGCCTGCCCAACAGATTCCCACCACAGTGGTCAAACCTGCCAGGACTGTACGTTTCACCAACGACGTCTTGTTCCAAGACCATGTCCGGCACGGAGAGCTGGAAATGATTGGCCGCTTCATGAGAGCGAGGAAAGTGCGAGTGGACACCATATTCCATTCCGGTAAGCAAGGCGTGCCTCAACTTTGGTGACAAATTAACTGTGCTTTTCCCCTCAAAACATGAAAGTTCCTTAGCTTGGACCTTAAACTTCTAGGAAAAAACAAGAGTGGTTCTATTTTAGGTAGAGAACGTTTGTCCCTCTAATAAATTGTATAGAATCTTTGTGTTTCATGAACATCACACTTGTACTTCTTTTAAATCCTACATTGCAAGGTTCATTAGGGAGCCAAGAGTTCTTTGAAGGCATCATTGCAAAGAGCACTTTATGGCACCTTTAATATCGAACCAGCCACTGCTTGCACAAAAATAATAATCTGGTAATCAAAGGTAAATTTAGATAAAATGAAGAGAACACCCTGTTACTCTGCTCTATAATTACCTTGAATAAATGTGAATGAGTAAAGGAATATCTTTTGTGAGTTAAGTAATTTGCTTCTCTTGTCTCATATCTGACCATAGGCATGGCGGCTCTCCATGAAGCTGTTCTCTCAGGGAACCTGGAGTGTGTGAAGCTCCTGATAAAGTATGGAGCTGATGTTCACCAGAGAGATGAGGACGGCTGGACCCCTCTCCACATGGCCTGCAGCGATGGCTACCCTGAGATTGCACGGTTAGAACTATTTACTAACTATTAAAAAACTAACTGATGACAATAGATGTTTACATCGGTACATAGCTATACATTCTTTTTCTATTACTAATAATCCTTTTTTTTCCTTATAGCTTTTTTCTTATAGTCGTGTTCTATCCCTCAGTGAGTGACAAGGTTTTTCTCTGCAGGTATTTACTCTCCCTGGGTGCCAGTGTGGAGGCTGAGAATGAGAATGGGGAGAAACCAGCTGACCTTATTGACCCTGACTGCAAAGAGCTGGTCAAATTGTTTGAAGTGGGCTGCGTTTAAAGAAACTCAGTGCCCAGAAGACTTAGGTCTGCTTGAGAAGATGGGGCCATCACTGAAGCTACTATTTAATGGCCAACAGTCTCCAACCAACTGGCTGAATGGTTGTTTTTATTCCAACCTTTTTTTTTTCTTGGGCATCCCTATACATTGTGTGAGGCCATAAAGGAATATGCGTCTTCTAAATATATCGGCATAACCTACATACGTGCTTTGCTCACATACTGCGAAACCTTGGCCCTGCTAATTCCTCTTCTCCACTTTTGTAGTACTGCACTCACGGCCCCTCTGAGTGTTTACAGTGGGACCCATTCTAAAGTTTCAGATCCAGTTACATTGCGCTGAAAACACCCTGACACCCAACCTAGCTGAATAATTTCATCAATGCAAGCGTCGTCATCGGGTGCATGGCTTAAATTTGGTAATCTTACATCGACAAAAATAGTTCAGGACAACCCTAAGTCACACTCTCAGTAGCTGTTATCTTTATTGATCTGCGCATTACATCTGAAATGTGGCGGCGTTTGAGAAGAATAAGAAATGATTTGCTCCTAATCCAATGTGTATACCAGTCAGTTACAGGCATGAAATTGACTGGCACATGTGTTGGAGAAGCAGTTTGTCTCTTGTCTGCTGGGCAGTTGGAGACAACACTGCAAAACATTCTTGTATTGATAGCATTTGTAAATGAGCAAAATATTGCTTCTGCGATGCTAAAAGCTAGCAGCTATATTTACACACCTGTTGAATGTCTACTGTAAAAGTCTTATGGGTTTTTTTTTTTACTGTTTTCATAAATAAAGGTGCTTTTATAACAGTGTCTATTGTTACTCTTCTGCTTACGGATACCCTTTAGCAAGGCCAGCCTAAATGGGGTATGTGTAATTATTATACGTTATATACTATGCAAATAACAGACAAATTACTAAAATCTTTTATAATATATTCCGCTGTCGTTTTAGCTTCACATTCCCATTGTATGTAGAAAATGATTCATATTACTTCAATTTTAAATTTCTTAAAAAAAAAAAAAAAAGTCCTTTTCAAATAAAGCAACGAGGGGGCCAAGCAGCCTGAAAATAACTGAAGTAAAGCTGAAAAGGTGATCCTGAAAAGCCTGGTGATTTTCAGTAACGTAACACATCTTTGCTATTCGCAGTGCACTCTAGTGTTCAGAATAAGAATTTGTTGAGAAGAGATTCCCCAATCCATGTATCAAGCTGGTCAAGTAGTCAAGTAGTAGTAGGTTTATTGTCATTTTAGCCATAAACACACAATACACAATCAAAAAAACAATGTTCCTCCAGGACATAAGTCTGGGCAAGACTTATGTCCTGGTCTATACAGAGTGTGAAGTGAGGGTGCAAGAAAAACGTCACATAGCAATACAGCATTAGAGGACAACATAAAGTGCAGCTGACAACAGCATTTGCAGCATAAGTTTTGAATAAATACAGTATGATGGCATATGGTGTTGTCTAGTAGCAAAGTGTGCAAAAAGTAGTGTGCAATGTGAATGTGAATTTCGAGGTAGAGCAAGGAATAAATAATTTCACTAACAATTGCAGCAGCAGTTTGGCAGATTTTTGGCAACAGTTTGGCTGCCTGTTTGGCAAATGTATCATCAGTTTTGGACAAACTGTGCTATACAAACACACTTCTGTCTTGAGATCTCCCAAGATACAACACCACACAGGAATTACTTTTTTGAGGAACACACTTCAAACGTTTTGAGGGGAAAAAAAATAATAGAATAGGGCATAAAAGTAGAAACACACTTCAAATGTTTTAAGGAAAAAATGAAATAAAATAGGGCATAAAAGTAGGGCATGAAAGAATCTTCTGCAAAAGAATCAGGGGGCTGTTGTGGAAGATTTAGTACTTTCTTGTCCTTGTATTACTGAGGACCATGTATGATCTCACACAGTAAGTATGTATATGCTGAATATGGTATGGTTTCCTGTTTCTATGTTTTTCCTTTTAAGGTGGAGTATCACCAAAACACCATACTAAAGTGAAATCATGGGCTCCAGAACCATTACACCTTTTCTTGTACATCTGTGAAGTCACTGCTGTGACAAACTTAAACAAAAAAAAGCCAAAATAATCATTTAAAACCAGAGGTACAGTTTTTTGTTGTTTTAATTTAGTAATTTAGTAAATTATGTGGTTTATTTTGACCTCCTTCTGGCTTGAGAGACATCATTTGTAGGATGACCCAGCTATTATCAGCTCAAAAATACATCTAATCAATAGATGTTTCAGTTAGATATCTCAATTAGATACATCTTTGCCGCTCATATCAATGTAAAATTGCAGTAACTAGTGTGGAAATATACATATGTCTACAAATTAGGAATATAACGTACATAAGATAAGATGAACCTTGATTAATCCCACAAGTGGGACATTTGCTTTGCCATGGCAGAAAGTGGACAGTTCAAATGTAAGAGCAGAAAAAATGAAAAAAAAAAATGAATAAAATACCATACAAACAGTACAGTATAAAATGTACACTGTACAATCTAGAAATATAAAATATGGACATCTGTATTGTAAAATATATACATGTGTATCTGTACACTATATGTAGACTTAGGCAAGTATGTATGTATGTACACAATGAGTATATGTATATATATACAAAGTGGATATATGAGTAAATATAAGACCACTGTAGAAACAGACACATAAACACACAGGTACACAATGGAGTGACAGGCATTGACAATAACAGTAGAAATGCACCAGAAAAATTGCATATTTTAAATTGTACATTTTGCCCAGTAGTAATAGCTCCACCAAAAAAATTGCATGTGTTGCATCAGAAAAAGTGCACTCAAGTCATATTGCACATAAGAGAAACAATCATGTTTAACTGGATGTGTGTGTGTGTTTGTGCGTGTATGGTCATCTTTGTTGTGGAGTCTGACAGCAGTTGGAAGGAAAGACCTGCAGAATCTCTCCTTCCCACATCATGGGTGCAGCAGCCTGCCACTGAAGGAGCTGCTCAGTGCTGTCAGAGTCGCCTGCATGGGGTGGGAGATGTTGTCCAACAGGGATGACAGCTTCGCCACCATTCTCCTGTCACTCACCACCTCCACTGGGTCCAGAGGGCATCCTAGAACAGAGCTGGCTCCAGATCAGCCTGTTCAGTCTCTTTCTGTCCCCATCAGAGATGCTGCTGCCCCAGCAGACCACACTGTAAAAGATGGCTGAGGCCACCACTGAGTCATAAAAGGTCCTCAGGAGCGGCCCCTGCACTCCAAAAGACCTGAGCCTCCACAGCAGGTACAGCCTGCTCTGCCCTTTTTTGTAGAGTGCATTTGTGTTGTAAGTCCAGTTCTGTTGATTGTTCAGATGAACACCGAGGTACCTGATGACAGCGTCATCCCCTCCAATGCCAGGCTGGTAGGCAAACTGAAGTGGGTCCAGTAATGAGCTCACCAGGGGCTGAAGCTAAGCAAGAATCAGCTGCTCCAGGGTCTTCATCAGGTGGGATGCATGGTTACTTTGGATGTGGGGTTTTCAGCACTGGTACCACACAAGAGGTTTTCCAGAGCTGTGGAACTCTCCCCAGCCTCAGGCTCAGGTTGAAGATGAGCTCCATCACCCCACACAGTTGATCTGCGCAGGACCTGACAACCCTTGTGCTGATGCCATCTGGACCCGCTGCTTTCCTGGTGTTGATCCTCTTCAGTTCCGTCCTAACCTGGATGGATGAAAGAGAGGCTGGAGCCGTGAGCTGGATGTGTCCTGGATGACGTGGTTGGGGGGCAGGAGCAGTGAGCAGAGAGTGTGGAAGTGGTGTGAAGTGTAGAGGAGGTGTGAAGTGTATGAGGTGTCTAAGGTGGGACAGAGGTGGGGATGAGGGTATCTTCCCAGGGGAGGGAAAGGCAAAGAACTGTATGCTTCTTTAGTTTTGGCATACAGTAAGTCCAGTGTTTTATTGCCACTGGTGGGACATGTCACATACCGGGTGAAGGTGGGCAGTGTCGAATCCAGTGATGCATGGTTATAGTCCCCTGATATTAGGGAGGAGGACATGCACCATTATCGCGTTAACGGCTAACAGCTCAATGTCTCTGCTGCAAAATTGTTCTTTCACAGTGATGTGCCCAGGGTTACACCATCTGTCGTTCACAAACACTGCCAGTCACCTTCCTTTCCTCTTACCGCTCTCCCTCATCCTGTCCGCCAGCAGCAGCTGGAACCCAGGCAGCGTCACGCTCGTGTCCAGAGTTAGTAGTGTTAGCCAGGTCTCCGTTAGCATCATGGTGCTACACTGCCAGAATTCAGTTTGGAACCGGATTATCACCATTAGCTCATCCATCTTGTTGGGGAGAGATATCACATTCCCCATGACTATAGAAGGGAGAGATGGTCTGTAACATCTCCTTCTCGGGTGACAACGCTCTCCCCCAGTACGAAATCCTCGTCTTTTTTTCTCCTCAGTTCACTGGGGACATCGCTAACACCTGATCTCGACTGTAAACAAAAGGCCCACACGACAGGTCTTCACACACAGGTGAAAAAAGTAAAAATGTAAAAAAATTTTTTAAAAAAAACTAGCACAAAACGGTAGTGCATGGTGTTAGATTTAAGTTACTAAGATTAAATTAAATAGTTATGAGAATAAAAAAGGAAAAGAAGAAAAGAAGCTCAGAAATGACCAGAGCTGCTATAACTGGCTGCCACTCATGGGGCAGTGGTAGGATCGACAGACACTGACAAACAAGTTTTGCACCTGTAGGAATTTGAAGAAATGTTTACATGGCGCATTGTATGGAACTCTTAGAGAGGGTTTCACACAAACTATAGGATTTTTGTAACCTTTTTCAATGTTCCTAAATCAGGCCGTCCAATAATACCAAAGAGGACTGTGATATTTATGACCTCTTCCATCATAATGTACAAGAGTGACAAACAGTCTGTAAACAGTCAACTATTTTGAACTGAGAAAAGTTTCCACTTTTGATTCTTTCCTCTGTCTTGAGTAACATTAAAAATATTTATTTTATTTGCTTTTATTTATTTCATCTTAATATATCCTGAGTTTTCCAATTTTTCCAGATTTTTCCCGGTCAGCGCCCGCTAGAGGCCACCAGTGTATATGTTGTATATGTGTGACTTTTATTTTGAAATGGTGTATCACAATGTCTGTTTTCATGTTGTTGCAGTAGTCACAGCTGTTGGGTGTGTATCGATACTTTTTAATGATTAAGGTTGATGCATCATCAAATTGCTGAATCTGAGTGAATTTGCATGATCTTTAAGTGTTTGTGATTTTTCCTTTGGGTTATTAATTAGTTAAAACCCAGGACATAATTTAGGCAAAGTTATAAATAGAAAATACTTAATTATCATAATAACAGTAATAATAGAACAATAACAAAACACTCCATTATCACTCCAAACTACAATGCAAAAATAAAACAAAATTTCTCCCCTTCACTGCAAATAACTAAAAAAGAAAACTAAAGCCTTGAGTTCAAAGAAATATTCTCAGAAGCCCGGGTGTCGGGGGTCTGGGTCTGTCGGTGTCAGGAGATGGGGGATTTCTCTCCTCCTCTCTCAGTTTCTGTCACATGCACAAGTCAGGTGACGCGCAAAGGTCACAGGAAATGAGCGCGTCACAGAGTATATAAACAGGAAGTAAGGTTTCCTCTGTGCTCAGTCATTGAGTTCACCTCGCCCAACCAACTCAATGTGTTCTCTACTCATCAAAATCTCACGTGAGTACTCTTGTCTTGTGTATGAGCGTGAACGAGGATTCCGGTGGGAATCTTAGTTGGAGCGTTCATAGAACAACAGCGTGACTAACCAGCCCTCTCGCTTCTGTCCGCGTCTGGGCTTTTCCATCACGCTACATGGGCGAACTTCCTAAGTCAGGTACGTTCAGTTTACACATTCACTTTGTGACAGTTTCTGTAGCTCGATGTATTATTTTTTCATATGTTTCTACAAATTTGTAGTGTTTCCACAGTAACTTACAGCCTTTTTACACATGAGATCTTTTTTGTCCTGCAAATATCGGCACGCATCACTCCTCCTCCTCTCTGCTCCTCTGCTCCTCTGCTCCGTGTGTGTGTGCACGTGACAATACACCATCAAAATATAAGTGGGGGAGGAAGAGAAGAGTGTGCCACTCCGTGCTGTGACTGGAGAGACACTTGAAAGAATTGGCACTGAAGTATCAATCTCATTACACTGGTATCGATCATTATCAGTATCAACATTGGTATCGATATTGTCGATATTTGGATCGACCCGCCCACCACTAGTGTTTATGTTAAATGAGTGTCTGTTTGGATTGGTCTTTTGTCTTAGTCTTGTCTGTATTTAAGTTCCAATTATTCTTGCCCTTGTGTCAGTCCACCCTCACACACATCCTCACCCTACCCATCCTTCATGTTGCACGTAGTTTGTTTCTTTATGTTTTGGCCCTCATGCCTTCTTTATGTTCTTTTGTCCTTTGAGTTTGTGTCTGTTAATAAAACCCAACAATTGGAAACATGCGTCTGCGCCTCGCTACACTCGCCATTTGTGACAAAACCACATATTAATAAAATTAATAAATTAAATAAAAACTCTTTTAAATAAAAAAAAACATAAATTTGACAAAAAAGAGGTTCTTTCATTATTCTTATATCTTCATGTATTAATGAGTTTGGTGTTTGATGAGAAATTAAAATACTATCTTACTATAATATCTTTTACTTCATATCTCAAATCAGCAGAAAATAATCAAAGCAAGAGTACGACTTAGAAGGACTTCAGTAGCAGAAGTTTTTAAAGTCATTGAATGTCTCTCCAAATATCTCTCTGATTCAGTTCCTGCATAAAATGATGGATAGTTTATCTACTTCTAGAATGAGAATTATAAATGTCTGTACTTCAGTCTAGTTTTGAGTTCAATGTAAAATTAAAGTCCCCTGCTATGATATAGTTACCAGGCCAAGATGAGCCATAAGAGATTATGGAAAAAACTAATACACTCTGAAACATCCCATTTTGGAGCATTGCCAGTTTAAGTGTGCCCTGTAAAATGATAAAACTACCAACCTTGCCTTTAATTACTCAGGTCAGATGAAATGGTATTGATATATGGATTGAAATCAGAACACCTTTTCCTGAGATGTAAAGTGTTCTGAGCCATACTGTACCTTCACCTTATTTTTGCCTTTTGGCCACACGAACACTGAACAGGACCCCATTAGCTTCAACTTGTCCGCCCATTGCCCTCACCCCTATAAACAATGATACCTATCTAACAGCTACTGGCTGTTTCACACATCTGCGAGGCTCTACCTAGAACACTATCACATTCTTTTAGTGATGGGTACGAGACCGCCTATGCCGAGACCGAGTCAAGACCGAGTCTTTGAAGTGTCGAGACCAAGTCGAGACCGAGACCATTGGTTTTCAAATGCAGTCGAGACCGAGTCAAGACCGAGTCTTTGAGGAA
>JBBIGA010004962.1:0-15639 GCA_037576975.1 Alestes dentex | reverse complement strand
TGTGCCTCTCATTCCTTGTCATGAACTGGCCTTGTCCGGACAGGGAATGAGAGGCACAGTCGCAGACTTCCATAATGAAGGTGATTTATTTACAACACAAACAGAAATGAACTAAACAGGCACAGGGGCCAGACAAGTGAAACAGAAGTTGAAGATGAGGAGGACAAAGACCAGGGTAAGGCTCCATCACAGAAACTTGAGACCAAACTACTTAAATACCAAAGGTGCATGAACTGAGGACCAATAAACAGACAGACATAATCAGGGGTAAACTCTAGCTGGCTGTGAGTAGCAGGAGGCAAGTTCCTGGTCCAATAGCGACCTTTAGTGGCCGCAGACTGGAATCATGACAGCCTCACCTCAAACACCATCCGCTATGGCAAACTTGACTCAGGGTACCATTGTCTGCAGCACACGTTCACAGGAGGAAAAGACTTTTCATATGGCCAACAATCAGCTGTTTATTCTACCGAAGAAACTCTTACAAGCCGATAGATGAAAACAAAATTTCCAATGGTTAATGGAGTCTCGGCTGTAAAGCCCAAGCTCAAACACTCCTGAATGCTGGACAATCAAACAGCCGCTCTGAGCAATAGACCACGTTACTGGTCTGTGCGCCAGTCTTCCCGGAAGAGGTGGGGTGGAATGGGACATACACCTAGTTGCGAGTCACCTGCCAATATATATATGATTCCCCCCAGAGCCACCAATCAAATTAAAGAAAAGAGGCAGACGCGACCAAGAGGAGACGCAGTCCACTATGTGTGGGTGTGTGTGTGTAGTATTAGATCTATAATATTCAAAAGCTATTATTTTTCCTGGGTTGAATGAAGATCTTGATTGCAGCCCATTCCTGTAGACCTGTTTTGGGGTTTTATTTGCTATTATTTTTTACTTTTATTATTTGTGACACACTAGGAATTTTAAACTAATCAAGTGACTAATCAAGTGTATTTAAGCAGCTTGCTAATGTTTTAATGAGTTATATCTGGTGTGCTAGATGTACATAATGAAGGTCGCCAGAGAGAGAGAGAGAGAGAGAGAGAGAGAGAGAGAGAGAGAGAGAGAGAGAGAGATTTTGAGGGGGAAAGAGAGATTGAGAGAGTAATTGCTGACTTACTGTACAATTTAGGGCTCACTTTATAAATTCCACAGCATGCTACACTAAAAAGCCCTCAGGATTTTTGGGGATGTTTAAAGACAATTGCTTTGCACCATTTCTTTCCACTGTCAACTGTTAACTTCTGGCTTTCCTCACATTTTAAACCTGACACGAAACAAACGGTTTCATTTTAAGCTTCCATTCTCTAAAGGAATGTAGGAGAATACAGCTCTGAAAATATGAGTTTCATTTTGCTTTATGAAACCTCTATATAATCCAGCCTTTAGGTATCAATGCTTTAGCTGGTGCAAGGTTGTCCTGCTTGTCCCTGAGGCCTCAAGAGCACCAGTAGGAATATTTAGTTGATTCTGTGGTATATTTTAGCAATCAAGCTTATGTTTCAATACCAAACAGCAATGCCCTTAAGTGAAAAAGCATGACAGAACTCACCATGTGGCTGGTGGAACTGGAAGCTGCTCTCAGCACTTATCAATGCGCAGTGAGATTCAGAATGAAGCTTAAAAATGTATTATACAATTTATCAGAAGGGAATCCCTCAGGGTCTCCCAGACTGTAACTTTCAGCTCTGAATAAGATTTGTGATTGGCTGCTGCACTAGAATGCAAATCTCATGATTTGCTGTTGCACACATTGCTGTTCAGAGGAAGCAAAGATGAAAAGTTAGCATAAGAAAAGGCATGTGTAGCATGAGATCTGTTTCAGTCGTGTGAATTTCTATGCTTGAGAGTGGACAGCCCTGACTGAAGTCTTTAGGTTCTGTACGTCATATCTTTATACCAAGGCTCTTACTTAATGAATACAGTAGAGAGCAGTTCACTGGACTACACTTGGTTAGCCAGGGACTAGACATTTATGTGCATTCAGAGCTCTGATGGCCTGCAGTATGAAAGTGTTGCAGAATAAGAGCGGAAGCTTTGTTACCATTTGCCAGATGGTAGAAGAGAGAAGAGTCTGTATACCGGATTGGAATGCTCTTTCTGGCTCTATTATAACAGCGGGTGTGGTAAATGTCTTTCAGGGGAGGTAAAGGTGCACCGCTAACTTTCTGTTCTCACTATCAGCTGCAGTGTGTTACTGTCCCAAACATTGCATTTTTAATACCAGACAGTGGAAAAATTGGAGAACAGACTTTTGATGGTATTCCTGTACAATGTGGTGAGTATTGGTGGGGGGAAGTCTCGATCTCTTCAGTCTTCACATAATGTGCAGATGGGAAAAAGAAAAAAACAAAACAAAACAAAAAAAACAAAATGTGCAGATGTTGTCGAGCCCTCTTGGCTATGAAGGTGGAACTGAGGGACCTAGAGAGGCCTTCTTGATGAGGACACCCTCTCAACAGAAGTGCCTTCAATGGTGAGAGATCCTGAAGAGCAGTCCTAATGTCTGTTATTATCTCTTTAGGTGGTTACAAATGGTGCAGAAGTTACATTCTGACACCTCTAAATTTAACTTTTTAAGTTAATGAGATGAACGTTTCGGAGGCAGATGTCTGGTTCTTTTCACCACTGTGAACAGTTCTGACTCGCAAAGTTTCTGTACAACAGAGCACCTCGACAAACCTGCTCTGAACCTCTCTGTTAACACATTAAACACATTGTTAACACTTCACTCTGTTAGCACATTAAATCAGAAAACAAAAACATTCAGCACAAAAACATGCTGGCTAAAGATACTTGCTGTTTTTACTTTTTTGAAAAAGGTGTGTTTGTGTATGTATGTGTGTGTGTGTGTGTGTGTGTGTGTGTGTGTGTGTGTGTGGCAGAGAAAATAGTTAGAGTCTGGAATAGGCTGGTCTGCATCTTGTAACTCCTGATCTAAAAACAATTTTCCTTCCAGCCCTAATTTAACAAACAGTCATAGAGACACAATCATGAATCCAACATGTGAAAATGGTGTTGACCAATATTACATCAATGTCAATAAATATATATCATGCATTGTACTTGTTCCATAGAAGCAGAAACTGTGTGTGATAGGTGCTCATTTTTTAATTTCAAGTTTGGCTGAGACATCATGCGCTGCTGATAGAAGAGCTATAGCAACACCCTAGATTAGGCACAGGCCTGTTATGGGGCACCAAGCCTTCTTGTTTACCTTGCTGTTTTGGATCGATTGTTGATAACTTGTGTTGTTACTATGACTTATACCTTTCGTCTCGCCTATGTTGCTTGTGTTACTGGTTTTTGACTCATCGTTCTACCTGGATTCTGCCCTCTGGCTTCTGTTTACACCTGGTTGACTTGAAATGTATTATGGATAATGATTTTAAATTACCCTTACTATCACTAGTTGTATTTTTTTTTGTGTGCAGTTTGGTGTGCAGTTCCTATTAAATTTATATCTGTGGTGTCTCGGGGGTTAGGGACTTTGGGGAGAGAATGCCCACAAAGAGGAAGAGAAACTGTAAGTAGTCGGGGGGTACAACCTGAAGGAGGTTCGGGACCAGCGGCCGGTGGCCTGAAGGAAGTTTTAGTGGGGGAGAGCGCTGCTGGGAGGCCGGTCCCATGTATATTAGATACAGACTCGCAGGTCACCCTTTTCAGTCACAGCCTGTTCACTGTGTTGGGGGTACCAGGGTCAAGGATGCCGCAGAGAATTCGTGGCTGACCCTGAAAGCAGTGAATGGGCTGTCCTTCCCGTATGTGGGTTATGCGGTGCTGGACTTCACAGTCGCCGGGGTGCAGATCCCCCAGAGGGGAGTGGTGATCGTGAAGGACCGGCACCTGCCAGCCCCATACGGGATTCTTGGGATGAATGTGATAAGGCACTGTTGGGAGGTGCTACAGGCGAGGGGTGGCTCCCAAGTGTCATTATTTAAGACAGCACTCCCTAGGGGTTATCGGCGAGCATGGGACAAGTGCTTGTCGGCATCTCGAGGTGGTGACCCCACCATTCCCAGTGGAATGAGCAGCCTGCCTCAGGACGGAACAGCTGAGAGAAAAGACAGAGAGGTTAACCTGGGAAGAAGAGCAGCAACTGAAGGAGCTGTTGGGGCACTGGAGGGGGGCTGCCCCCATTCGCGAGCGCTACCGGCCGGTCCCACCGAGCCTGTACCCCGAATTGAGAGGCCTCCTGAAGTCCATGCTGGATGAAGGCATGGTTAAAGAGAGCTCGAGCCCCTGGGCAGGTCTGGTCGTGCTGGTGAAGAAGAAAGATGGCACATGGAGGTTTTGTGTAGACTACTGGAAGCTGAATGCAGTGATGCACAAAGATGCATTTCCCCTCCCCCGCATTGAAGAATCACTCACAGGACTGAAGGAAGCGACATGGTACAATACCCTGGACCTGGCAAGTGGATACTGGCAGGTGGAGGTCCACCCAGAGGAGTATACCAGTTTGAACGTATGCCGTTTGGCTTGTGTAATGCCCCCGCCACCTTCCAGAGACAGGTGATGCAAAGGTGTCTAGTTGAGAAAATTTATCTTGATGATATCATTATCTATTCAAGTGATTTCAGGGCTCACTTGCACCATCTGGAGAGTGTGTTCCAGAGGCTGGAGGCTCATGGACTGGAATTACAGACAGAAAAGTGTCGACTGTTCCAGTGAGAAGTGCAGTACCTGGGCCATGTGATGAGTCAAGCAGGGGTGATGACAGACCCAGAGAAGATGGAGGTGGTGTGGGGCTGGCCGCAACCCGTGGCGGTGAGAGATGTGTGGTCATTTCTGGGGTTTGTGGGTTATTACAGCTGGTTCATCCCTGGGTTTGTGAAAAAGGCCGGAGCACTCCATGGGCTGCTGCTAGGGGCAAGCGCGACCTCCCGCCAAAAGGTGGACTGGACAGGTGAGTGTCAGCGTGTGTTTGACAAGCTGAAGCAGGCCCTGATTCAAGCCCCAGTGCTGGCCTATGCGGACTATGCTCTGCCGTTCCACCTGTACACCAATGTGAGCTTCCAAGGGTTGGGGGCCGTGTTGACCCAGCTCCAGGGAGGACAAGAAACAGTAATCGCCTATGCGAGCAGGAGCTTTCATGAGGCTGAAAAGAATGACCAGAATTACAGTGCATTTATGTTAGAGCTGTGGGCGGTGGTAAAGAAGCTCAAGGACTACTTGTGGGGAGCAAAGTTTGTGATCTTCACTGACCACCGGCCCTTGCTCCAAGGAACAGTGATGGGCTGGCCAGTTGGCCATGTTTGATTTTGAGCTGCGCCATAAGCCCGGTAGGGAACACCAGAATGCAGATGTGCTGTACCGGCGAGCAGGGACGGCAGTGGTGGGGCATGTACAGATGGATGCAGAATGGGCGGAAGGGCAGGGCCAGGACCCAGAGGTGGCTCAGGTGAGAGAGTGGGTGGATGCAGGGATGCAGCTGACTTTAGAAGAGCGAAAAACTTTATCTAGTGTGGGCCAGTGCTTGTGGGAGGAGCGTGAAAACCTGCGAGTAGAGCACGGGGTGCTTAGGCACCACCTGTGGCTAGGAAGGGAGGAGAAGTGGCGAATTGTAGTCCCCCCTCAACAGAGAAAAATCATTTAGGCTGCATATCACAAAGCTCTGGGGCATGTCCATGGCCGTCGAATGGTGGGGGCATTGAAAGAGTGAGTGCACTGGCCGGGTTGCGGAGTGATGTGGAGCAGTGGCAACAGGACTGTGGAGAATGCCTGGTGGGTTGCCCCAGGGGAGGTGAGTCCATTCTTTCGGGGGTAGTGCCAACATCGTACCCATGGGAGGTGCTCGCAGTAGATTTCCTGTCACTAGGCCGACCAGAAGACCCATGCCCATACTACTGTTGATTTATTCTCAAGCTTTGTGTTCGCAGTACCCACTAAGGACCAGACAGTGGAAACGGCGGCCCGAGTGAGCTGGGAGGAGGTGATACGGAGGTATGGCTGCCCGGAGAGACTGCTGTCCGACCAAGGTCTGGCCTTTAATTCCAGAGTGCTCCAAGAGTTGTGTGAGCTGTATGGGTGCACCAAGTTGCGGACGACCCCATACCGACCCCAGGGGAATGGGGCGTGCGAACGCTGGAACCAGACTGTGCTGCGACTGCTGAACAAGCTGCCCGTTGAGGAACAAGGCCAATAACTGTTCCCCCTACAGTAGTACCGGCCTGTCGCCCTTTTGGGTCCTGTTTGGGCGTCAGCCCCGCCTGCCAGTAGACCAGCAATGGGGGATGAGTGAGGGTGAGGCCAGACCCGTGGAGGGCTGAGCAGGTCCTGCTGCGGAACTTCCGCCGACAGGCTGGGGGTAAGGTGGAGCCGTATTGGCAGCCCAGGCCACCACCCAGGTGGTGGTGAACCAGCAGGGCCCTGGGATCTCGGTGTTTCAGATCCGTCCTGAGAACCAGGAAGGGCCGTTGAGGATGATTCACCGTCACCACCTGAGACTGTGCCCTGTGGAATGGAGAGTGGCTGTACCGGAGGCAGGGGATGAGCGACGAGGGGCCAATGTCGGCCCTCAGCCAGCCAAGTCCTCCCTTTGAGGGTGGCCAGGTATGTGGGGGTGAGCACCAGTTCCTAGAGTTGAGGAGGGTGTTAGGGCCTCTATAGTTCCACCAGGGTTAGGAGGTGGAGAAAAAATATTAGAGCATGTAGTTCCACCTGGGTTAGAAGGGGAGGAAGGACGGCTAGAGCAGGTTGATCCCACGGAAGTGGAGGCCAGTGAGGCAGTCGGCGGGCCTGAGGAGGATGTTGTGGAGGTGGCACCACTGCGCCGATCCTCCCGAACTAACTTTGGGGTGAAGCCCGCCCACTATAGGGAGTACTGCTTGGGACGAGCTACCATTTAGTGGGGGGGAATGTGGTGTCCCGGGGGTTATGGACTGGGTTAGGGACTTGTGTTTTGTGTATTTTGTTTGTATTGTTTTGTTTCTTTCCTTTTTTTCAAATTTTCTGTTGTGTTAATTTTGGTCTGGCAGCACCGGACGGCACTTGGTCCTGATTGGCCCCGCCCCTGAGGGCGATCGGTTGGCTAGAACCAGCATCAATGGGCATGAGGGCGGGGCTTGGGGCCTTTATCAGCATGGTGGTGGCCAAGCTTCAGGGTGCACGGTTTCTCTGACTTTCTGTGGGGGAAAGTTGGCCAAGGAGATTCTCCCAAGCGACTGGAAGATGGCAGTCTCGTCATGTTCAGGTCTGTTAGCGGAATGGAGGTACCAGAGTCCAAGTCGGGGGCTGTTGAGGGCGGAAAAGGCGAGCCACGTCGTGGTGAGAGTGGCGTTTCCTTTGTTTCATTTCCCAGGTGCCTTGCTGCGGAGTGGGAATGGCCAGTGGCATGAGAACGAGTAGAAGAGGCCGAAAAGGAGGCAAGAGGGAGATGACACAGTGACCTCCTGCAAGCCCCAGCCGGCATACAGGGAAGTGGCTAAGCTACCTAGGGTGTGTGGGAGGCAGTCTAAGGCCGAGGGGGGAAACGAGTGGTTAAGGTCTCTGTGTATGTGTGTTTCCTGAGGTTCGTGGTGGGGCCGGATGGAGAAGGATGCTAAGGATGAGGCCCCGCAAGTTTCGGCGGCTGGTGAGTTGGATGGGTGCCACCATAGCGTGCTGAGAGGAAATTGAGGTGGAACAAGAGACAAGAAAACCATGAAACCGTATCAAGTCTGGAGCCATGCACCGGCGCACGAGGGACTGTGGCGCTGCCAGCCAGGGGTTTGATTTTCATTTATTTATTTTGGTTGAGAGGACCTCGGAGTGGCCCCGAACTTTAAGTTTGGTTTATTTTCCTTTTTTTACTTTAGGGATTTATTGAATGGGGGTTCATTTTTGTTTATGTGCTGTTTTTCTTTTGTTGTATTCCTGCTCCCTTAAATGTTCCCTGTTCCCTTGTATGTTGTGTGCTCTCCCTGAAACCATTCAATAAAAGGTGTATAGAAA
Source organism: Alestes dentex (assembly GCA_037576975.1). Lineage (NCBI taxonomy): Eukaryota > Metazoa > Chordata > Actinopteri > Characiformes > Alestidae > Alestes > Alestes dentex. The sequence goes on along the minus strand of JBBIGA010004962.1, from coordinate 7,707 downwards.
ATCAGCTGTGGTGTGGCCTGGGTCCTTGCTGTTGCAAGTGTCCGAGAGATCCGAAGGGGTAAAACCAAACCTTTTCAACCAAAATAAATACTGTTGGGGGCCTGTAACCCTGGGCTACATATCTGCACTTGAGTCCTCTCTCCACCAGTCATCACAGTATATTCAATGTAGAGTTTAACATTTTGTCTTACTACCCAATGTCTGAATTCTAAAGAATGTACATTGAGTCAACAATAGTGTCACGTCTCTCCCTCTTCTCTCCCAGACACACAGAGCAGACGTCCATCTTTAGATTTCTTTATTTTAAACTTAACGATAGCAAAGGGCACAAGGGCCAGTAAACACACTTTAAACAAAACCAGAAAGGATAACAGAGAAATGCTCAAAAACACAGCCAAGGTGATGGTGGACCGACAACCCAGGTCGGTCCACAACTAACTTAAATATGAAATCCCCTAACTAAAGAAACTAATAGAAACTCAAAACTCATTTCCTCTAAGCACACGGTCAGGTGAAACACATAATTAACACAACCCTGTGCTCAGGCCTTCACAATAAAAGTCCCACACGCCACACAACAAAACAAAACACAGCAAAGGACGGCCTCTAGTGACTGCCAACCATAATCATACCCAGACCTGCCAGGCCAAATAGATTTTAAAATGATAGATTTAAAAGTTTTCATAAATTAACAGGCTACCTTTGCTGATTAAAAACTCTCTAATGCAACTGTTAAATAGTCATTCAGATGAAACTGATGTGATGCTTTACAACTGACAATTTAAAGTTTTATACAAGAAGGCTTGTGAGCAGGGGAAAATGTAGGATTTTTCTAAATTGGGGTCATATTTTACATAGAGGGGGGAAATATATGTTCCACATCCATGCACAATTATTTATCACCCTGTTGCTCTCTTTATTGTGGATGACCACACACACCCCTCACAAACTCTCATCTTCCTCCTCCCGTCTGGCAAAAGGTTCCGTAGCATACAGGCCTCCGCTTCCAGAATAGTTTCTTCCCTCAGGCCATCAGACTCCTCAACCGGAACTGAAACATTAAACTGTACCTGCACCCCAAACAAACCTACACACACAGCCAACTTAATTACCTCCTATTTATTACAATGCACATTCATATTTATTGCTGTTAAACGCTGTTATGCATTTTTTGCACATGTAACTCTTTTTTTTCTTCTTTTTGCACACAACCCTCTGCTGCTAGAAAACAGTACCTGTAAAAATAGTGTATTCATCCAGGCTCTAGCTACTGTAGATTGCACTAAATTGCACTGTTCTGCTCTTGTGTTGCACCAGGGGCCTGGAGGCACGTCGTTTCGTTTCATTGTGTACTGTGTGTATATGGCTGAAATGACAATAAAAACCTACTTGATTTGACTTGCATGTAAAAACTAGTTAACCGCCAGCTAGCTACATTCCAACAATAGAGTAGTTAACTAACTGGTGATGTAGTATGTTGCTGTCAACCTAATGATCGACAGACCTAAATTCAGTGACAGCAGGAAGTGAGCTCTCTTTCACTGAGTGCAAAACTATAACTGACCATGAAGTTTTGTGATGCCAGCGTTCATCTCTCTGTGCAGTCTTGTGCTGTATTTACATCACATCAGACCATGAAGTTTTGTGATGCCAGCGTTCATCTCTCTGTGCAGTCTTGTGTTGTATTTACATGACATCAGACTATTTTCCTGCCATATACCTTCAAATATGTAGCCCTATATGTTACGCTTTTTTATACAAACAGTGTCCCACTTCCCATTATTACCTTCCCTTCCGTATGATGCAAACGGAGCAGCAATATACTTACAAGAAGTGTTTGGAATGCCATGGTTGGTGACATTTACACATCTGTAAAGATCCAGTCAGTGAAGTGCCGTAAATTAGTTAACTGACTAGTGACAGGACAATCACTTCAGGTGACCAATCGGATATCAGTCGGCCCAGAGGATCTGGATCTGCCCCTGGATCCACCCATGATCATGAGACTTGTGTTGTTCTCACATTAATACTAGTATCATATTTTGAGATATATATATATATATGCTAACTAATACTAAGGTGGATAATATATATAGAATGTGAATAACACCTCATGTTGTTTTCATGTATATACTAACTTCCATCATTCCCTTAGTTAACCTATTATCACTAGACACAGTCCTGCTGTGATACCCCTGATGTTTTTTCCTCCTTTACTGCTTTACAGGCATTTGTTTGTGCCACTGACCTCTGTAATGACAGTAGCAACCAGATAAATCCACCAGATAAAGCCACCAGATTCCTTCCGTGTCTTGAGATTTGGAAACGCAGTGCACAGTGTGTGTGAGTTCCTGTTTCTGTTTGCTGACGTGAAAGTGTGACAGGCAAGCACCCTGCTGGAACCTGTGCAGAACGGGAACCAGACTTGGCTCCTGTGCATCAGCAGTGACTGATGAACTCGCAGCGACTCTGCTGTCATTAGTCTAATTGTATGTAATGTGACTCGGAGTGAAGGTCCTCCGAGAAGATTGTTTTTGAGCTCTGACTTTTCTTTATTAAAACCATATTTACCCTGCAGCACCGGAGTTGTGAAGTGTGTGTGCAAACAGACACGAGACATGAAAGATGACCACACCTACAACGTAGACCCTGCAGCAGTCCCCCTGCCTATTGAAGGAGAACAACTGCAGCAACAGGTGGCGAGCCATCAGACGCAGCTACAACAGCTCACGCACGTGGTAGGCCAGCTGGTACAAGCTGTATTGGCGAATCAAGCTCCAGCGCCAATAGCAGCCACATTCGTGAAAGCACCACGTCATGCCTCGCTTCCTGAAAGGTATGGGGGAGATCCCGTTGCCTTTTTTGTACTTCGCTGAATATCCTGAAATTGCAGACGGCCAAAAGGTTTCCGTCATGATCCAGCGATTAACTGGACGGGCTCAAGATTGGGCTACAGCAGTCTGGACAAAGCAGGAGCAGCAGCACCGAACTTCCAAGAATTCAAAACCAAGTTCAAAGCTGCTTTCGATTTCCCAGATCACGGGAAAACCTGCAGCTCCAGATTACTGCAGCTGAAAAAGGGGAGTGATTCCGCCATGGATTATTCAATCAAGTTCTGAGTGTTAGTGTCGGAAAGTGGATGGAATGAGCCAGCACTGGTCGCAGTGTTCAGAAAGGGCCTGACTCGGGAGTTGCAGCTGGAACTCACGTGCAGAGATGAGGGGATGTCTCTGGACCAATCATCCAGCTAGCCATTAGGCTGGATCAACATAAGAGGGCAAAGGGACCTTTTTACAGTACCCTGGGTCAGAAAAACAAGACATTCCAGCCCCCAACTTCAGTGCTAGACAGCAACATCCCGGAGCCGATGGATCTGGGAAGTCAAGCCTTGACGCTGCAAGAACGGAGAAGAAGGAAGACAGAGGGTCTGTGTCTGTATTGTGGGGCTGGGGGACATTTGCCAACTTCTTGTCCATTACGCCAGTCCAAGGTCAAGACCTCATTGAAAGAAAAAATGCAACAGAATAGATGTAAAATTATTGTTTCATAACCAGTCTGTTTGTCTTTCTGCTCTTTTAGATTCTGGGTCAGCTGGCAACTTCATGTCTCGACCCATGGTGACGTCATTGAGGCTCCTGGTGGAGAAATTGTCAGACTCCATACCAGTGTGCGCCATAGACAGGCTCCTTTAAGAGAGGTCGGTTGGCTGGGAAACAACCCTTAACCATAGTTATCGAACCTAGGCATAACGAAAACATTAAATTCTATATACTAGAACACCCCATACCTCCTCTGATTCTAGGATTGTCCTGGTTAAAGAAACATAACCCAACGCTGGATTGGAATGCTGCGAGGGTTCTGAATGTTCGGTGCGATGAGCACGTGGAGCCTATGGTGTTAGGGGCTACGTCCATCGAGAGTCCCTTGGCACAGGCCCCAGTTCCGATCCCCTCACAGTATACCAGTCTAGCGGAGGTGTTTAGTGTGTCTAAGGCGGCCCCTCTCCCCCCTCACCGACCATGGGACTGCTCTGTCGATCTCCTGCCAGGTAAAGAACCACCAAACTCGAGAGTATATCTTCTTTCTGAAAAATAAACAAAAGCTATGGAGGAATACATCTCAGAGACGCTCTGGCAGGGATATATACAGCGGTCTCAATCTCCTGCGTCGGCCAGGACGGCCCACATCCTCTCCCTCTCATCCCCCCGGCCATCGAACAACTCTGTGGGGTGAGCATCTTTACGAGGCTTGACCTATGGAGTGCATACAACCTCGTGCAGGCGATGAATGTAAGACAGCATTCAGCACTACGTCCGGCCATTACCATTATTTGGTTCTGCCATATGCCCCCTCGTGCTTCCAAGTGATGATGAATGATGTATTCAGAAACTATTTGATGATATTCATTATCGTCTACCTAGACGATATACTAATTTATTAAAAAAACTTTAAAGAACACATAACTCATGTGCGTGCTGTCCTCCATAGCCTGCTCACGCACAAGTTGTATGTAAAAGCCGAGAAATGTAAATTTCACGTGAGGGAAGTCTAATTTCTCGGCTACTGCATAGGTCCGTAAGGGGTAGCGATGGAGAGGAGTAAGGTGCTGGCAGTGACAGAATGGCCAGAGCCCACTACGCTAAAAGAACTGCAGAGGTTCTTGGGTTTTGCTAATTTCTATAGGAGGTTCATAAGGAACTTTAGTACTGTGGCAGCACTGTTAACCAGCTTATTAAAGGGCAAGCCTAAACGGATCACCATGACACCAGCCACCAAAGTGGATTTTGAACAGCTAGACCATTTGTGGTGGAGGTGGATGCCTCCGAAGTGGGATTAGGTGCTGTGCTGTCACAGTACTATGGCTCACCTCAACAGTTATACCCCTGTGCTTACTTCTCTAGGAAGCTGACGGATGCAGAGAGAAATTATGACATCGCAAACTGGGAACTGCTGGCGGTCAAAGCGGCGCTAGAGGAGTGGCAACATTGGCTAGAGGGAGCAAGACACCCGTTTCCGTGTTCACAGACCAGCGGAACTTGGAATTAGGGATGAGACATGATTTTTGAATAGTTGAATATTCGATATACGTTCGAATATCGAATAGTTATTTTGAATACCGTTTTAGCCATATCTCACTAGAGTTAACACACTTCCACGCGCTTTCCAGTGCCGGAGGCTTCAGAAACAATAGAACCAATTGTTCATCCTGAGCTCATTTTATCTCCCGTACACTGAGACATAAATACAGAAATAGAGCAGTGAAGTTTAAGAAGAAATATACCACCTAACTGTCCCGCAGGTAAAACGCTTGTGCCCGGGATGTTTCGAGACCAAGTCATAGCATGGGCTCATAATACACCGGCGACAGGCCATCCGGGAATCCACAGAACGGTAGAGGTGCTCAGACGCAAATATGTGGAGATGTGGAGAAGGCCGTAAGGTCTTGTTCCATCTGTGCTGTGTCAAAGACTACTGGTCAGTTGCCTGATGGTAAATTAAGGCCCCTGCCAGTACCGCAGAGGCCAAGGTCGCACATAACTGTGGACTTTGTGACGGACCTCCCGGTATCGAACGGGTACACGGTCGTGCTGGTGGTTGTGGACCGGTTTTTGAAGGGGGTCCGATTTCTTCCGTTTGGTTCCCTACCCACTGCCCGCAAAATAGCTGAGGCACTCTTTCAAGCTGTGTTTTTTCCCTATGGTGTCCTGGAGGACATTCTGTCCAATCAAGGTCCCCAGTTTATTTCTTGTGTTTGGAATGTGTTTTTTTAGAAAACTAGGGGCTACTGTCAGCCTGACGTTGGGATACCATCCGGAATCCAATGGTCAGGCTGAATGGTCGGTACAGGAGTTGGGACGGCTCCTCCTGGCGTACTGTCATGGGCATCAGCACGACTGGGCAGAGTTCCTCGGTTGGGCGGAGTACGCTCAGAGCTCTTTGCATCACTCTGCTACCGGCCTAATGCCTTTTGAGTGTGTGCTTGCGCGTCAACCCCTGCTCTGCCCCTGGGATGGAGAGACCGCCGATGCACCGGAGGTGGATAACTGATATCGCAGGGCGGGCTGGGTGTGGGAAGGAGCACATACTTCCATCAGCAGAGCAGTGGGAAGATTTAAAAGGTTTGCTGATAGGCGCCGGAGGGAGGCGCCGGAGGGAGGCGCCGGTGTATCGGGTTGATGATAGAGTCTGGCTCTCCACTCGGGATCTCAATCTAGATATTTACCTTCACGTAAACTATCCCCTAAATATCTCGGGCCTTATAAGATAGAAGGACGGGTGAACCCTGTCACATTCAAACTGAAATTGCGGGTTCATCCTGTTTTTCATGTCTCTCTCTTAAAACCAGCTGTAGCGGGCTTGCTGGATGGAGGGGAGGTGGAGCCCACGCTCCCCGTGGCAATCGAGATCGAACTGTTGGACTCCCGAGGACGCCGAGGAGCCCTCCAGTATTTGGTGGACTAGGAGGGTTATGGTCCCGAGCAGAGGAGCTGGGTTTGGGTATCAGAGGTACTGAGCCAAGAATTAATAAATGATTTTCATAGAAATCATCCGGAACACCCAGCCTCTCGCCCTCTGGGTTGTCCTCCACTGGGACCGAGTGTTGGAAGCCAACCCTGTCTGCGTGGTCGTCCTCATGTGGCTTCGAGGGTGGTCGGGGTTGCCCCTTGCCCCTACCTAGAAGCCGGTTCTGGGGAGGGGGGTACTGTCACATCTGGTACCTCTCGGGCACACCCCCAACGAAGTCCCTTGCCCGGGAGGTTTGCGAGGTAGTCTGTCTGGTTGTTAGGTACCTAAGCAGCCCAGGTGTGAGTCATGGGGGCTTCATCAGCTCCATAGCTGGGAGGCTGGGTACCTGACGACATATCCACCTGTCTTGTGTGTTCTGTGCATAAATAGATAGATAATTGTCTTTGTGGTGTGATTGGCTGAGAGTGTATATACATGTCAGCTGTACCTCAGAATCTTTGTGTGGTCACCCATTCCTTCCATGTCCTGGGGTTTGGAAACGCAGAGCACAGTGTGTGTGAGTTCCTGTTTGTGTTTGCAGATGTGAAAGTGTGACAGGAAAGCACCCTACTGGAACCTGCACGGAACAGGAACCGGATCAGCAGTGCTTAAAGAGACTGGTTTCTCGCAGCGATTCTGCTGTCATTAGTCTAATTGTATATAACGTGACTCCAAGTGAAGGTCCTCCAAGAAGACTGTATTTGAGTTCTGACTTTTCTTTATTAAAAACCGTATTTACCCTGCAGCACCAGAGTTGTGAAGTGTGTGTGCAAACAGACTCGAGACATGACAAAAAACCCTTAAGCAATCAGAATTGTTCAAGCAGTGGCCACAGGAATTCAGTGTCTGAGGGGTTGAATGCCTTTAAAAGCAAAAATGTATTACATGATATTGTAATCAATTAATATGTGTGCAATGGGTGTGTTACAACTCAGTTTATTTTAATATGTTCTAGGGATGCACCAAATATTCGGCCACAGAAAATTTTCAGAATTTTTTTTTAAAAATGCGACCGAAACAGTGATGACGCAATCAACAACCACAGCCTGCATGCACCAGATTGGATTAGAGTCAACATGTCTGCCGTGTGATCGCATTTCGATATATCTAAGAAAGACACACGGAAATTTCTAGAGGGGGTGCATCCACAAAGACTTTCTCAACATCGGGATTAATTTATCATATAAAATCAAAACATCC
>JBBIGA010004926.1:0-15641 GCA_037576975.1 Alestes dentex | reverse complement strand
AACGTATTAATTGTGGAAATAATATGTTTTACATAGCTGCTTTTGACGCGATTGATTGAATTTACATATTTGAACGTTCTGTGTATCTGCAGTATGTTTCGTCCAGCCAACCTGATTTGTACCCTTTTTCTATCAAAAAAAAGGTCTATTCGCTGTGGATAAAGTAATACTGAAGAAATTCCATGTGTGAGCGTGCCTTTCCACATCCGTAACACATGACCCTGAACTCATCCAACCATGTCTTTATGGACCTTGGCTTCTGTACTGAGGCACAGTCATGCTGCAATGGAAAAGGGCCTTCCCAAAACTGTGTCCACAGCATGGCACTGTCCCAAATGTCTTGATATGCTTGCTTTTATTCAGTGCATAAAAGCAAGCATATCAAGGCATTTGGGACAGTGCCTTCCCAAAACTGTGTCCACAGCATGGCACTGTCCCAAATGTCTTGATATGCTTGCTTTTATACACTGAATCTGGTGCGAGAAGATTTTTGGGGTAGCTGGGTGGCCTGGTTGTTAGGGATCTGCCCCTGTGATCCAAAGGTTGTGAGTTCAAGTACCATGACTGCCAGTGATGAAACTAAGCTAGCTTTTGAGCAAGGTACTATCCCCACACACTGCTTTGTTGGCAGGCCACTGCTTCACTCAGGTGAACAGGTTAAACACAGAGGACTCAAGAAATTTCCTCCAGGATCTTATCCCCACTTTGGTAGAGACGGCCAGTGCGGTGTCAATAGCTGTGTTGTTGCCGAGCATGCTGATGGGCAACTTCTATAGACAAGCATGCTTTATTCTAGGCCTGCTGACATCTGTTAGTAGTAGGTTTTATACAAACCTACTAGCAAATACAGCAATAAACAATTGCAATTTTAGCAGCAATTTATTGCTAAGATTAGCATCATGGTCACTTTGGTACATTGGCATGTTGCTACTAGCCGTAGCCATCTCTGGAACACTGTCATTGAGACATGTCCCCGTAGAAACATAAGCACAACTCACACTAAGTGCTTTGCTGGAGTTGGATTTTAGTGGAGTTTAGTGTCCGGGGAGCTAACACCGGCAAGGAAGATGGATGGGATTGCCAGCCAGCTAGCATTAGCTTTTTAGCCTAGCATGTACCCCCGCTCGCTTGCCGCGCTTCCACTTTCTCGCGCACTGCTTGCGATGTCTCTTCCCCCAGCCATCGGCATCAGGCAACACTGTGGTCTAAGGGCCCGGTCCGCGTAGCAAGCCGAGATCTCAGAGTAGCAGTAGCAGCTCGTCTTCAAGGTAAGCTACATGCTTTTCTCTTATCTGGAGCAGGGTCTGGTGGTCATAAACATGCATACCAGCTGTTCTGTTTCAGTGCGGAGTCTAGAAAAAAACACACTTTTGCACCAAAGTGTAAAAAGCGCTGCCATCTTGGTTCCAGAGACCATGAGCTGAGCAGCAGGGACGTCGACCTCAGGTTCCTGATGCTAAAAAAAGTGGGTTGGTACCTGTTACAGATTTCAAAGGGGCTGAGACTGGTGGATGTGGAGTTATGGAAGTTATGGGAAAGTTTGGCTCACAGGAGATAGCGAGGCCAGGGGCATTTATTATTATATTATGCAAAGCACTGGAGGAACTGTCCATGTTGCTGGTTGGCCCATTCTGCCGGACCGTTGGTTTGAGTGTGATACCTCAAGAAGAGGCTGGCAATACCCAGAGAGGAGTGGAGCTGATTGGCTGGCAAAATGCAATCCAAAATTGTGCCACAAACTGAGGGACACTATCAGAGACAATAACCTGGGGGAAACCATGAAGGTGTACCACATGGTGTAGTAGGAATGGTTTTGGTGTGTCTTTTCCCTTGGAAAAGACTTACAGTACAACTTACTTTTACTTTTCTCCAACTTATAGCACAGCCAAGGGGCGAGCAGTCACTTTAACATTGCCCTGACATGATGGATATGATCCTCTGTAGAGGTGGAAAAAATAAGGATGTCGTTCAGGCAGGCATACACCCACCAGCCCAGCATGTCATACAGAACATCATTTATAAATTCCTGGAAGACAGACGAAACATTGCACAATCCAAAGGGAACTATTTAACTCTTGTAGTCTCTGGTGGGGGTAATGAAGGACATCTTCCATTCATCACCTACCCTGATGCGAATTAGGTTGTATGTGCTTCGGAGGTCAAGTTTAGTGTAGACCGTGGCCCCCGGAAAGGGCATCCAGAGGAATGTTTGTGAGTGGTAGAGGATGCCGAGTTTTAATGGTGATTTTGTTGAGCCTCTAATAGTCGTTGCAAAGACAAAGCCCTCCATTCGTCTTCATGAATAAGAAACCAGCAGCCACAAGAGAAGTATAGAGCCCGATGTTCCTGTTCTTTAAGGCTCCCATGATGTATTCCTCTATGCGTGCCAGAGTGAGTGAGAACAGACTGCCCATGGTGGTACTGCACTGGGTAATAGATCAATCACCATATCGTAATCCCAATAAGGAGGCAGTTCGACCGGCTTTACTTTGTTGAACACTTCCGCCAGATCATGGTAACATTCTGGGACAGGTCCCAAATCCAGTGGCTAAACGTTATTGGTGTCTAGCCATTGTTGTAGGCAGGTGAGCAAACATGCGCGTCCCCATTGGAGGATGTGACCTGAAGTCCAGGATATGTGGGGGTTATGTTTGGTCAACCAAGGGTATGATGATAATTGGTTGGGATCGATGAAATTCCCGGCTGCCCATGAGCTGATGAAGGCGGTGGCCGTGGCATGTTGCTAACCCCGTTATAGGGTGACCTGAATCACAAAGTGGAAAGAATCCAGGGTAATGGTGGTGGAAATGGATCCAGGTAAGCTTACCCCATAACTTACATGGCCTCAGCATTTCCTGAGCGCGGGCGAAGGGGGCAGATGGCCTGGTGATGAATAGGGGATGCGCAGTAAGTGCATAAGTCGTGGGGGGTTAGCAATGTCTGGCCAAGTTGCATGGATTCACCCCTTACCTCATTTTTAGGAAAGGATGGTGATTGAGCGGACGTCCTGGGAAGTGAAGAAAAACGAGGAGGAGGTGGCTGAGAGCATGGGACTGGTTTGGGCTGTGTTGCCATTCTAAGGTCGATCCAGTTTCAGTTTCAGCTTTATTTGCCATATGCAAGTTAGCACAAGGACAACATTGCACTATAAGGACAACTCAGCAATATAGTAAACATAACAATATACAGTTAAAGAGTAAAAGTAAATGTACTAAAAAATATACAAAATATATATATGTATCCCAATCAGCAGTTCAACCCGAATGCGTGGGGCTAAGACCTCGTCATAGCATGTCCAAAGGATGGCTTTGCCCAGGACCATTAGAGCGGCTAAAGGTCTAAATACTGCAGTATAATGGCTCACCAGCAACCTACCCTGGCAGCGGTGGCATAGCTAAGATGCAACTGCAACCTCGGTCTCTGGATGGTGGAAGGTGAAACATAATTAACTGACAAAAGTGGTGTATGAGTGAGTGGCGTTCAGTCTGGAGCATAGCAGAGCAGTAACCCAATCAGTGGATTGTCTGGAAAAGTGAGAGGTAAGAAAGATGATTGTTCCATGAATGTTCCATGGAGTATCACGTGGGTTGGAATTCGAAAAACAACGTCGATTTGGGTGAGGAATGTTTCACACACCGTCTGTTCCATTCCATTTGTCTGGAAGTGACACAGAGGGTTCTGGTAGCACCGGAGTGGATGAGGGAGAAGGGGAGAGTGATCGAGGTGGTACAGTCAGGGTATGGTGAGCCTGGCACTGTGCAGTCTGTTCTTGCAGAGCCTGATGGAGAGAGTTAACATCCATGCATAGGTGTTCTATGAGCACAGACTGGCATTGAACGGTGTCCACCACTGCCGCTAATTCCACAGGGTCTACATGTCTAGGCTTTCTATTATGACTTCCAGACAGAATCGACACGGCAGGCAAGGAGAATGGACTAAGCATGACACGAGAAGTGTAAACCCAAATGTGGAGCCTGACAAGTGGGTAGGTTACTCTCACTAGTTGTTCTAAGAATGCTACTGTGCTAGTAACAAGAAAACCCACTAGTTTCCCACATTCTGAAACCCACACAGATCGGAGAGCAAGCACACAATAATAACCAGAATACTAACGGTATTAAACATGAAGGTAAACATGAAGAGAGAGAGAAGGTAACTAGACATGGAATTCAATGACTGGGTGCAGACTTAGTGTCTTATAAAACCTTTAATACTCTCTAAAGATGAATTCCTGCAACTAGTACGAATCACCTGACCCGTGCTCATGGCATAGTTCGGGTCACCTGACCCGTGCGCATAGCAGGATCAATAGAGTATGTAAAATAAATAAAATTCCTTATGTTGAATAAACAAATATTTATTGAGTCATGTGCATAAGTAGAACATGGCAATAGAAGTTAAAGAAAGACAACACAACATGTTAGCAACAGAAAGCAGCTACAGCTGATAAATACAGTAACATTTTATTATGAAGTGAAGTTCTTTTATTTTCTCTCAAAGGAAATGAACAACCCACACTACTTGCGCCTTAAAATTGTTCCCTAAAAGTTGGAACGATTATTACATAAATCCTTAGGGACCTTTCACAAGCTCTCATCATGAGGCCTCTCACCAGCTGAGGAATGGCTGTCCCACAGGAGCATACCATTATTACTGTATCCACACAGTTCCTGTTACCTGCACCAAAACATGTCCTTTCTCCTTCTATTTGTCATGTTATGCGTGTACCTTTCAATTAAGGCACAGATTTCCATTTTCTTCATATAGCTTTATTTAACAAAAACAAGAAAGCAAATCAGACACAATGGTCAATACTCTTCCTCAGAGAACAAGAACTCAAACAAAGAGCAGGTACATACCTTGGTAATCGTGTTCGTGGACTGACAAACTAAACAGGGCACTTGGGTAACTTAAATACAAAAACCCACACAGAACTGAACCAATGAAGACATATAATCACTTAACTGAACTTTATTACAGCTGAAACAGAAACCTAAGACATAGTAACTTGTTTCACAATAAAAATCCACCCTAATCCAGACAGCGGCAGGCGAAGCTGCGGAGCAGGAGTCGGTGGCTGGAACTGCCTCGGCGTGGCTGTCTAGCTTGAGGAAGCCGCCACCATGGGCAGCGCCTGGAGAGCCAGCATGCGCAAGGTCCTTAGAGATGACGCGGGCAGCAGGAGGCATAGCGTGGCTGTGGGGGCTATCTTGGATGCCAGCGGGAGGATAGGAAGAACACTAGGGACTCTATCCTCGGGAGCTGGCTTCCCAGCCGGAGTGCTCATAGCGAGCTCCCTAGCTCGCTTCCTCCGCACTGGCTGCTCAGCCAGCCGATTAGCCGCTGTGGGCAAGTGAGCTCGTGGTGGCCACCAGCATGTTCTGGTGGTTGCGCACCAGATTTACAATCACCTATTCAAGCTGCTCAAGCTTGCCCTGCTGGTCAACTAGCTGTTGTTGCGGGCTGTCATCTGGCGAGGTGCGGGCACGTGAGCAACCCGCCACAACCTCCTCCATCTCCGAACTGCGGAACTCCTGCCTCGCCGAATTGCGAGCCTCTGTGGGAGCTCCCCCTCAGTTGGACTGAAGACAAGGAAGCCACAGCAAACTCCCGGAGCAAGGATTGGGTCAGGCAACCAATCACCCTAGGAGTCCAAATTGGCTCCATCCTCCTCCTTCGAGCTAAATTTGCCCAGCAACTCAGTGATAGAGAACCGACTCACCTGTGTCGGTTCTGCCCCATGCTGGGACCAGCTCTCTTCACTCGGTGGGCAGACACCAGCCCACATACCTGGAGTGCCGGAGTGGAATCCACTGCAATTTCCATTTTCTTCCAATAGCTTTATTTAACAAAGAGCAGCTACACACCTTGTCTTGACAAACTAAACAGGGCACAGGGGTAACTTAAATACAAAAACCCACACAGAACTGAACCAATGAAGACATATAATCACTTAACTGAAATTCACTACTGAAAAACTTAACTGAAAAACTGAAACCTAAACCTGACCTAACCACAACTTGTTTCACAATAAAAGTCCACCCTAATCCGAAATCCAATGGCAGCCTCTAGCACCTGCTGACCTTGGACCTTACACCTTGCTTATGTTAATGTTTTTGTCTTTGTGCTTCAGTTTATGTTTCCAAAAATAGAAATAAGCTAGAAATAAGCATATAATTTTATTCATATAGTTTTAGAGAAGCTTTGAATAAACATTGAAATATGTCATTTTTATGGATGGTCACAGGTGTTACAGAAATAAAGCATTTCATTGATTTGATGTTTTAATAGATGATAAAAATAAGAATTTAGGCTATTTAGGCTGACTTTTTTGGTATTGGGATGATGGTGGCAGACTGGCTGGGATGGTGAAAATTGTGGTGAAGACCTGTGAGTACCCTCCCCGGGACTCCATCCGGTCCGGTCGCTTTCCTGGGGTTCACCCTGCTGAACACCTGTTTAACGTCCTGTACCTGTACAGTCAGTGAAAGGGAACTGGAAACTGGTTGATGCTGGGATGGTGTCACTGCTAGCTGTGGGGTTTGAGTCTCGAAGCGTGCAAAGGTGTTCAGTTCTTCTGCTAGCGCAATGCTCGAGTCCCCAGCTGCGTCGGTCTGACCCCTGAAGTTGGTAATCTGCTGAATACCCTGCCGAGTGTTGTTGTCCAGGAGGTGACAGGACAGCTTCTGTGTGCAGCCAGATCCTGGTGTTCAAAAACTCTCCATTCGGTGCTAGTGAAGCAATCTTGAAGCAGAAGAAGTGTGTCTTCCAGCCATGTGGTGATGGACAGGAGCAGTACTTCTGAGAGGCGTGTACACAGCAGTCCTGAACATAGCGATTTCCCTCCATGAGTAGTTTCAGCTTGCCCATATCTATCTATCATCTATCTATCTATCTATGTGTTCTTTTGTTTAATTGTTTAATAATCATACTTTTTTATTGGCCATTAAATGATCAGATTAAGAAATTACTTTATTACAATTTCTGCACCACCTATGATCTTCTGTACTTTTATTTGTGTTTTTAATGTATTCAGCTGTTGCAACATGTGAGCATTTAAATGGTCTATTCAAACTTACGGGGCTCTATAGAGTGCTGTACCTGTGAATGTGTCATTACATTCATTAACCCTCTGAGGTCGAAGTCCCCCCTGGGGAACTTTTTGGACTGTTCCAAACCAATCATCTAAAGCTCCATGAGTTTTTGTCCTAGAAACATATAAATAACACCACTAGAAACCCTGAATCTTCTAGTTTTCAAATACAATCTATTGATGCTACTTTGTAAATAGAATTAAAAAAAATCTTGAGATTGTCTCTGCCTCAGGCAGCAGCAGTCTGTTAATGACACACCCCTCAGCTATTCAGATGGAAAACACCAATATAAATAGCTGAATAGCAATGGCGTGATTGGCTCACTGAGTAGCAGGGGGATGTAAGAACACACCCCATAAACAAAGGCACATGGTCTGGTCTTTTCGCACACATGGGAAAACTTTTTATCCAGTGATGACAGCGATGTAGAACAGATGCACTTTAAGCTTCATCTTGATCCTATCAAAGATAATTCCGATGAGTAAGTAGCCTAATATCTGTTTTAATAGCTGTTGTTGGTGCTTTCTCAGTTAGCTTATAAGGAGAATGAAGCTATATCTATCTTTTGCTGGTCAGATGATCATATGGCTAAAATCCATGTCACGTTGTGCGTTTACAGTAGGCTAATCGGCCAAAATTAGGCTAATCAGGCTAATCATGCATCATTCTTTTTCGGTTATCTTATAGGGAGAATGAAGCTATATCTAGTCTTTTGCTGGTCAGATGATGATATGGCTAAAATACCATTGTCTTTGTTGTCATGTCTTTGTTATGGTCGGTGTGAACCAAAACTGAAAAGGTTTAAATTATCATGACGGATTAGGTGTGAATGATAAATAGCCTGCTCTTTGTGTCAAATAGGCTATATTTGCAAATGTATGTCAGTTGTTGCCAGAACGATATGCAGACAGAAACTGAAAAGGTGTAAAATTATCGTAACAGATTAGGCATGAATTATTAATAGCCTGCTCTTTGTGTAGAAAGATTTTAATTTAAGCTTCTCTGTTTTGGGGCTTCTTTTCTTTGCAGTAGCTTGTAAAGCTTTGGGGGCAGGGTCAGGCAGACAGTGACAGCCATTGACACATGGCCATGTCAGGAGGAGGGGGAAGTTACAGGTGTGATACACCTATAATCAATACGCATGTGAAAGAGCCACTGACTTCAGAGAAAACTTAGATAGTCTGACTTTTTTACAATTTGTATTGAAGCTGCATAACATTTCTAAATGTTCTCCTTACTTTTTCGTAGCCAAAACGTATGTTTACAAGGTTCAAACTTCAAAAGTCTTGCTCAGATATATTTATAGTGTGTTTTTCATGTGTCATGTTTACACAAAATGTTATTAAAAACTAATTTCATTACATTCACTTTACTCTCATATTATTGTTGCTGAGGTTTTCCAGAATATAACCCTATGTGTCACTTTTGCATAGATGTTTTTAGTTAGATGAAATACTTAAAAATGTAAAGGTGCAGCAAACTGCCTCAAAGTGCCTGACAGGCCTTGGACCTCAGAGGGTTAACATAAATACCGCATACAATAAGTGCGTCATCAAATATAGGTTTGAAATATTGTTCAAATGCAATTTAGATATCATTGTGCATCTCTAATTTATTCACATGAATTGGATGGCAGAATATTTTTCCATTTCAGACAAGGACTGTATTTATAATTGCCTTGGTGTAGAAAAAAGTGGGGCGATTCACTATTTATGAGTTTGTGACTCAGTGATTAGGATTTTTTTTGCATTCAGTGCTTGGGACTGGTGTCAGACTTCTGCTCTTACTGTCTTGAACTTTCTGAATGAAATGACACAGCACAGCAAAGCCATTTCACAGGACTACAACTGCACAAACAGGGGGGAGAGGACAGCCACTGCCAAACAGTATCCAAACAATCAAATGCGTTTTCCACCTCAACAGAAAATTAATATGGGTGTTTGTTTGTCTCACTTGCTCTTTCTCACTCACACACATATTACCAAATCCACTTTCGCTCTGCTGTAAAGACATTTCGGATGGTTTACTGTACCATGTTGTGCATCAATGTGCATCTGCCCAGACCTGCTCTGCCTTCAGCTTGACATATTTATGTCATTTAACACCATTTCTTCTTGACAGACTGACAAAAAAAATATGACACATTCTGTATATTGCGCATCATCCCTATTGTGCCTCTATGTAGATGGCACATCAGCAGTGACACTTGTGCACCATGCCAGTGCTGTGTTATGCCCTCAGGCCAGCTGCTTAAAATCTATTCTGTTTTATGCAAGTCAGAGAACTTGAGGACTTTGAATGTCAATAAAGCTGATTCTCCTTTTCATACTTTTCTCTCATGATCCTGATTATAGACCTTTACTCAGAATCTGAACAGCCCTTTGTGTTCAGAGTTATTTATGGCACTGTTGTGCTGACTTAAAAAAAATTTTAATCTTCTTACCATAATGTGAAAGAATGAGCCCTCTTCATGGAAGTTTTTAACCCCTCTTTGACTGTTCTCTTCACCGTGGCACCTTAGAAGTCATAATTGACTGTGTTGGTTCCTTGCAGAGCCAATAATAAATCATAAAAGAAGACTTTCTTGCTCTTGGCAAGATACTTATTTTGAAGACTAAATAAATAACTGTAGCAAAATCCTTTATCAAAAAAACAAAAGTATGAAGTCTACTGGGAATTGAAATGATAAATGAAATGATCACTGAATTTGGCGTGATACCCCGAGGTTGAATATTCAGAGCCCACTGTTGTCTATAGAGAGGGCTTCACTATAAACCTGAAAGGCTGAAATTTAGAAACAAACTATAACAATAAAGACTGTTATGATGATAATCTGGATACTGAGGGGTTTTTTTTACACTGGTAGGTCACTTGGAGTAAAGGTGCCTGCAGAAGTTTAAACAAGAGGATCCCAACCAAAAGGCAGATATCTGGTTCTGTGACACAGCTGCCAACTACTGCATGTGGGAGGGAGTAGTAGCATAACTGTACTTTTTAAAGACACTGTCAGTATTATTATTTAACAGCATATTTGTCATATAATAAATAACAAATAATAATAAACATAGCTTTTTGCACTAAATCATCTGCTATTTCCATTGGTTATGGAATGTTATTTCTTTTTACAAATCAGTTTTGAGTTATTTTGTCTGTATGTATGGTTCGCCCAAGACTAGTTCAAGATTTGCTGAGAATGAGTCAGTACTAAATGTAAAGGGGGGATGAAACCAAATCAGGAGATTAAATGCAAAATCGGTTGGAGACTGCACTCAAGTACTAGAGCACTATGTCTAAATATGTCTAAATAAGTGGTAGTTAGATGAAAAGTACCAAAATGTCATACCACATTCCATCAAATCTGAAGGACAGGAACATGGAACACTATTCAGTCCAATATTTTCACTCATATGTTGGGATCTGGCTTCTGAGACATCTTTGAGAAGAACACACTTCACCTCCATTCTTAAAAATAAAGGTCCCAAACAATTAATTTAAACGACGACTTAAAAGAAGCACTTTTTGTTCCATAAAAGACTTATATAATGGCTGGCTGTTTAAATAAACATTTTGTAAATGAGATATGTAGGATCAGAAAATTCTGATTCTCATGAAGCACAAACTTCCTTTACAACCCCAATTTGAACCACTTAGAGGCTCCAGGACAATGAAACTTTGTACCAGGCACCCAATTATCAAGATGGACCCCAGTTCACCCTTCCACATAGCCAGCAGACCCTCACTCAAGAGACTTCCTGCTGGGCACACACACACACCCTCCTTTTTACACACCACACACACACACACAAACTACATTTTCTGTTCTTTCTTTTCTTTTAGAATTACTTCTTTTGTAAATCTGTTTCTGCAATGACTATCCTGTGTGTTCATTCTTCCCACTTAATTAGCAAATAACCCTTATATAGCCAAGACTGTGTGTTGTTATAGAGAGAAAATCATATCTAAAAACTGTTAAAGAAAGAATAATAAGAGCTGGCAATGTTTATAATATCCATTTCACTTCAAAACGTGCCCTTGGGATATACATGCGATATTCAGGGTTTAAGGAAAGCCATGCGGACGGAAAGTCATAAATCACCCTGTGACTCACAACTATGCGGCCAGACAGAGGACAAAGGGATTTTGTGATTTTAACTTAGGATCTAAGCATGTGTAGAAGTCAGAACTGGTAATTGCTAAACGGGAATTGCAATAACATGATGTTCACACATTCTGAAGTTTGTTTTTGAATAATTATGGTTAAAATAGAACATGTATCTGTGAATTAGGCCATAATCCGATAATGATTGTAATGATATGTCATATTTGGTCTCATTACAAAGTTCTGATCACCACAAATCCAAAACTACAAGTCTCAATTCACAATTATGAACTATACAAAAGTTATGGAACTGTTTTCTGCCAACAAGAAGTTTTACATTCCACAAGGTCATAAAGTGGCTTCTCCCCCTTCCCTGAGCACCAAAGGAGGGAGGGAGGAGGCTGGCCTTGTGATTGGCCAATGGCAGGAAAGTGGGGGTGCGAAGCCCCCATTCTCTCTGATTATTTAAGTTCCAGACCCTCTGACAGAACTTTGAGAAGGACTCGGAACGGAGACTTGAGTGCTCTGTTCCCTGGCATCTCCACTCTGCTTCAACCAAGAACTCTGAACTGCAACTTTTTCAACATTTCAAGACATAGCCTGCAACTTCAGAAAAAATCTTCAAGATCCACAGCTGAGCCTTTGGACGGGACTGAACTCACCACTGCTTCATTCATCTTTTGACTTCAAGATCAACAACTCCAAGATCCACAGCTGAAACTCTGCAACTTCATCATCTTCAGCTTCAAGACAATGCCTGCAACTTCAGAACAACTCTGAACAATTTCATCTCCTTTGAACTTCAACCTTCAACAACTCCAAGGAGACCAAAGCCTGAAATTCTGCTCCCTCCAAACCCAGCAAATAAGTATGCAGTTTCCTTCCCATTATGATAATCTTGGTGCAAGGTTGACCACACATTTGCTAGCCTGTGTTTGTTACTGGGTTGTGTTGCTTTATTATGCTCGCTGTTCAGGGATGTTTGAACTTTCAGTAATCCTATCAACACCACTACACATTCCATCAGTACTCATGTTTATTTTATTCTGTGCTTATGTGTGTTTTATGTTTGTCTCGTGTAGTGAATAAATGTCTTATCGTAACCAGCGATTCCTTTTCTTGTTCATAAGGTGAAGTCACTTCTCAGCTGATATGCACCTATGCTCTTAAAATAATTAAAATTGATCCAAATAATTCCCCTATTCAAGCAAAACTCTTTTTAACTGCGCAATTAAGAAGAGCTTTATAAGGTTAATTACTGTAATCCTATTGAATTGCTTGCTGGACGGGTAACTCACACTGGAGTACTTAATAACCCTGCTTGATATAAGACCCCTAATTAATAAATAATTAATCAATTAATAATTTATTATAAATTAATCAACTAATGAATATAGTGGTGAATCAGCCCTAAGCTAATTCCTACATATATTCTGGTGGAGAACCAATCAACTAAGCTAAATTTCCTACAGATATGTAAAGAACCTTTTTTAAAGTACAAATAAGAGGTTCCCAACCAAAAGGCCGTCATCTGGTACTGTGACACAGCTGCCACCTACTGCATCTGGGCGTAGTAGCATAACTGTACTTTTTAAATATTGTCAATATTAGTCAATATTATTATTTAACAGCATATTTGTCATATAAGTCAACCTTGTTGCAATTAACAAACTCAAATAAATTTTGTACTTATTAAAATAGTTTGGTAAAAGATCAGAGGTAAGCAGCAAAAGTAAGCAGCAAAGGTCATGTATCATTATGGAACTATGGAACTATGTATCACCTTGGAATGTGGAGTATTATGTTCTTTGGAAAATAGGGCTGCAAATGAAAATAAGTTTAACAGGGTTAAAATGTTTTATTTTGCTTATTTCATGTGTAGCAGGTATAGTGAGGAGAGACAAGAAGCACCATGCTCTGCCCCGCCCCCTCTCGGAGTTGATTACTTTAACCAGGTGGCTCAGCTTATTGACCCTTGAAATATGTTTGGAGACGCAAGTTGGAGAACAATAGTGCGTGGCGTGGAGTCTGATTCAGCCAGTGGTTGGAATTAGCAGAGCAAATGGAATCATGTAAGTCCCTTTAGGAAGGCTAAACTTTCTCACGTGGCATTTTTTGTACATAGTGATCCGTTAGAACTAACAGTGTTTCTTGTTGGTGGTTCTATAGCGTGGCTCGGGTATCTGTGTTGGCGGGCGCAAATCTTTAAAAGTCACGAGTCGGTGGGAGCTACATGGGAGAGTGCATGTAGCAACTGACTTATCTACATCTGTTTTATGCTGGAATGGGCGCATACAGCGACTCTTTTATCTACTTTGTATGAGTTTACCTTTTTTCTTATTATAGTTGTGCTCTCAGTCAGAGCACGAATATGATTCAGTGTTTTACCATATTAAGTAATACAATAGGCTCAATAAACAGAAGATGTTCAAACAGACATCAAGTAAATGGTGAATGGTCATGTGCTTGATAGTAAAGACAGGGTGCAGAAAGCATAATGGTATGTGGAGTGCTGTTGAGTGAATGTGACTATTGTCCTCGCTGAGGAGCCTTATGAGCCTTAAGCTTCTCTTGAGTCTCCCAGTCCTGGCCATAAGGCTGCAGAACCATTTGTCCAAGCTTAGTAGGAAGAACAGATAGTTGCTGCAAAGTAAATTCCATGGCAGCAGCAATATGGCGCTGCCATTGAAATGGCTTCCTAGGAACTATCTCCCATAAATCAGCTCCACACTCTCATTTGATCAGCTCACCATTTTCTTGTAACTGGGGGCAGTACAGCACATTATGCTAATGCAATTCCAGGACCAGGGGTTTGGCTAGGATATGCTCATTAACAAGATAAGCATGTTTTTGTGCAATAATGATGCTGTTGGCCCATCAGAGGCTCAATTATCAGTGAACACGTGGGACTCCCCTGAGCTCCCTTCATTCATCCATTGCCTCAACAGCTGCCCCGCTCACACCAGTGGGATATTCCATGAAACTGGATTAAGGGAAAGTCTGGCTTACTTCGAAAAGTCTCACTTATTTAAGTGGGAGTTCCGTTCCATCAGTGTGGTTTAAAAGAATCCCCACTGTGTTTCCATGGTAACTTACACTGGAGAACAAACCTGGTCCAGACCAGGCTAAAGTTCTCGCTTAGTCTAGCTTTGTCTCAAAGAATGTCGGACGTGTGGAAACGGATTCCCGAGAGATCGTTCCCTCATGAGAATTCCCTGCTATCACTATTAATTAAAAAAAGGAACTATAAATGTCTTAGCATTTTCATTGCATTAAAATATTAAATATGTATAGCATTGCTAATGTCAAACAATAAATGCAACATATTAAATCAGACATAAAATATATACTAATAATAAGAACATAAAGCATACAACTTTATTATTTAAAATATAACATTTAAAATTATTATTAGTGGATTGCCTAGTGGTTAGCGCATAGGCCCTGCAATCAGAAGGTTGGGGTTAGGGTTGGGGTTAGCGTTAGGGTTAGGGTTAGGGTTAATACATCCCAACGACTAGTATCATCACTGAGGCTCCCTTGAGTAAGGTACCGTCCCCACACACTGCTTCCCAGCGCCCCTCGCTGGCGGCAGCCCACTGCTTCACTTGGTGAATGGGTTAAAATGCAGAGAAACACTTTCACATCGTTTACATTGTGCTGTAGTGTGTTCAGGTGTGACTATAAGGGTTAATACATTAAATTAAGGTAATTAAGGTCAGGCATATTTAAGCAGCACTGAGTGAGACTGACACCTGCCTGGAGAGTCAGCAGAAAGAAGAAAGACACAAGTATGGCCCATCCAGAAGACCCTGTGAAGGAGCGTACACAAAAAATCCAAAGGGCATTCAGACCACCAACTCCAAGGGTTTTTAGGGACTTTCATGTTGGGGTTGTGTTTTGAACTGTAGGAATGTTATACACAGTAATACTTTCTTCTACAGGGGAGTTTAATGGAGTCCTGCCTGCCATACCTTTTAACCCCTTACCCAGAACCTCAAACCCCTTACCCAAAACCTTAAACTGTAAAGAAGGCATGTAACACCGCCCACAGCAGAACAAGGGCACAGATGATCTCTGGCCCACAAAAGTCAAGGTTTGACATTCATACACACCACATTTCTTTTAGACCAACTTTTCAGGCTAACATTCTGTAGATTTAGGTGCCTGATATGCACCTAAGGCCAGACCGTGCAGGCAATATTGTGTAGTCCTATACAACACGCCATGAGAGATGCCCACGCCAATGACAGAGGACATTCCTGCTCCTGAAGGGGGAATAAATGGAAGGAGTGTGAGGAACCTTTATAGAGACTCCATTTCACAGTCACTGGTGATGGTCATGCCTCCACTGTTCTGAATTAAAGAAACAAAAACACATGCTGAAAATTGAGAATTTTCTTTATTCAAAGATGTGTATTAATCAGACATTTTTTAAAGCTGTGGAG
>JBBIGA010004871.1:0-15646 GCA_037576975.1 Alestes dentex | reverse complement strand
CGTGACTGCATTTTGGTTCGTTTCAACTGGTTCGGACCAGAGCAATCAGCGTAGTGTGAAAAGGACCCAAAACGGCAAAAAAAAAAAACTACAATGTATCATTTGTTGCCCTTGGTCTGAACCAAATTAACCGAACCACAGATGTGAAAGCACCCTGAGTTTTATTTATAGAGTCTCAGTGAAGTCTTATTGTTCTGGTGTTCACTAGGGACAATCTGGAATATATTATTCTCTGATCAGCAAGCTATTAAAACCACCTGCCCAAATGTCCGCCTAGTACCACCAAAACAGCTCTGATCTGATGAGACGGGAACTCCACAGGACCTCTGAAGGTGTGCCGTGGTATCTGGCACAAAGACGTCAACAGGAGTCCTGTAGACTGTGAGGTGGGGTCTCAGACTGTTTTATTCAAAATATCCCAAGCATGCTCGATCAGAAGAAGCTCTATGGAAGCGCTTCTAGGCAACAGCACTCTCTTATGACAGAGGACTCATTCGGAAGGATATTGTACTCTGCCACAAAGCAAAAAAATTATTCGGAATAGTTTGAGGAACATAAAAAGTTCAAGTTGTGAACCCTAGGTCTGAATTCCCCAGATCTCGAACCAATCGTGCATCTGTGGGATGTGCTGAACAAACAAGTCAGATCCATGGAAGCCCCACCTTACAACTTACGGGACTTAAAGGAGAGTTTATTACGGCCTTGAGCCAGATATGACATGCCACGATGGGTCAGAGCTGTTTTGGCAGCATGGGGCGGCTCTACACAATATTATGCAACATTACGTTAAAAGTTTTTCAAACGGACAAATTGACTTATGCAGGCAAAAGTTGGCAGGAAAATGGGTATAATTCATGAATAAATTATTAACTCTAAAGACAATAAGGTTTTGACTTTCATGAAAATTCACTGTAAACTAGTAATATGCTCAAAATATTATAATTTGTACTGACATTGTAACTTCTGCAAGCAGTATTAACGTTTTTTTTGTTTTGTTGTCCTTTTCTCTGTCTTTTTTCCTTTTAGATGTATGTATCTAAAAGATGTATGTATTACATATTTTATTATTTCTAATTATTTAGCAGAATATTAAAATGATTATGACTAAAGTACACCAATTATTACTGATATTACTTTTGCAACATTCAACTTGGTAGGTGGAATACATTTACAAAATAACTTACATAGCTGTAGTAAAAGAGATTTATGATCAGTGCAGGCTAAGCCCATAAAGATCAAAGAAGATTGTCTTCTTGACAGAATGTCAGTGAAGTGAGACGGATATTAATTATGAATCAACCTATATCCCTAAAACAAACCAACCACCAACATGCTTAACATCAACATCACTTCCTGATCATTTCTTCTGAAACACCTTTACACACCCTGTTTGACTGACACACACACACACACACACACCCTCGATGAATTGTTCACGATAACATATTTTCCGAATTATGAACACTGCAATCTAAATGTGAGAATGCATTAATATGAATAGCTAATCCGTTACTCACCGACCAACTCATTGGGATCCTTCTTCTCTCCTATTACGATGTCCTGCAGAAAACACATACATAAATATTTCATACACAGGTGCAGAGGTCACATCTGTCTGTGGGTCTGTGTGTGAGTCTGTCCATTAACCTGTCTAGCCGCCTGTCTGTCTGTCTAGCCGCCTGTCCGTCTGTGTGCGCGGGCCTGTGTGTGTCTGTCCGTCTGTGTGTGCGGGTCTGTATGTGTGTCTGTCCGTCTGTCTGCCCGCCTGTCTGTCTAGCCGCCTGTCTGTCTGTGTGTGGGTGGGTCTGTGTGTGTCTCCGTCTGTCTGTCTAGCCATCTGTCCGTCTGTCTAGCTGCCTGCCTGTCCGTCCGTCTGTCTGTCTGTCTAGCCATCTGTCTGTCGACCTATCTGTCTCTGTCTCACAAACATAATTGAGCCCAATTTCGTTTTGGCATCAGATGAAAGTGAAGTGAAAGTGAGCATTCTGTCATACGTGGACACACCACCGCACACAGTGTGAACAGCTTCCTCTGTATTTAACCCATTCAGCAAGTGAAGCAGTGGGCAGCCCGGAACACAGCCCCCGGGGAGCAGTGTGTGAGTACTGTCACTAGCAACACATCAGAGCAAAGCGTTTGTGTTGTCTGTCATGCGTCAGACGTTGCAATCTGAAGGAAGTTCCGCCCTTATTTGTTTCAGAAAGGTATGGCAGCAAATAAGAAACGTACACCTTAGGATTAAATTTAACCGGTATGATGGATTAAGCGGTAGACAACACACTACGATGTTTATATTTGTAAAGCTATATTTGACAAAGTACTGTAGAAAAGCTAGACAATGCTGGGCTAATCTCTAGACGATGCTGTGAAAAATGTCTACAATTCATTATTATACGTATGTATTGTGTAACCCCACAGTACGAAATGCTGTATCTCTGGAATGCTAACTCAGATGAGCTGTTATGTCCTGTTATGTTGGATTTACTTAAAAAGTCAGAATTTTCTTGACTAGTACAAATCCTAAAATGTAAATCTACACTATATTTGTAAGAATGAAAGGATTTTCGGTTTTTGTTTATACACTGTTTTGCAGAGAGGAAAACACCATGTCTCTTGATTATATGTCTACTGTTAGCCATTTGTGAACAAATTATTATATGAAAGAACTATTGAAGTGTGTGGACTTGATTCCAATCGTTTTCATGTTATTAAATTATTAATGATAAAGGTTTTAAAAGTGATGGACAGCGTGCTTTAGGCAATCCATGCTGCAGCCCTTCAGTATTTGGCCATTGTGTCATCTCAGCAAAGTGGACAAACAAACAAATGAGGCTTAAATCAAAATGTTTAGCTTTAAGCTGAAGGTTTTTGGATCCACGGAGGCCTTTGTAATATGGTTAAAAAGATTTATATAATGCTATTTTTCAGGCTTCTGGCAACACACCTATATTAATTCCTTTCAATACGATTTAAAAGAGCCATCATTTGGATCTTTATTAAGTTCTTTGAGATTTGAAAGTAATTGTTGCCAAATAGATCCAAAAATATTTAACAATAGCCAAAATACAGTAGAATAATTGATCGTTTTTTCTTGAAATTAACATTTTCATATTTCTTTTAGAATTTCCAAGAAGGTTTTAGATATTAAATCACTGGAATACTTGGAAGCTCCAACTACCCACCACTTTTTGAAGTCAGAAAAAGATGGAAGCTAAAAGTAAGCTAGCACTTTGGCATCTGTAAGAGTATAAAATATTTAAAAGTGTAATGTCACATGACTGCTACAGTCTTTAGAAAATTCAGCTATGTTGAATAAATAACATGGTGCAAAAACATGCATTACGATCACAGCAAAATGTTAAATATGTGTCTCCAAAAACATCACTCCAAATACATGGAAACCATTTGATTGTCACCCAGTCCTATATTCAACAGAGAACAGAACTGGAAATAGCGATGATAATGGTGGCTGGGTTTATTTGAGAAACGAGGAAGTGTATCAGGACATCATAATACGCAAATTAGATGGGTATATTTATACCCCACATAAACTTGGGGTCGTGCCCCACATTTTTCTAATTTACAGTAAGTCTATCTTTAACCCCTTTTAAGCCACACGCATTTGAAATATTGGTGCCATAAATCCAGTATTTAAAAAAAAAACTAAACCTGGCGCTTAAAGGGTTAATCCTGTGGAAAACACTTATTACAGTACAACACATACATGGATAAACATGTAGCCAGAACAATGAATGGAATAGTCTTTAATGCAGCAGACGGGTAGCGTTCTTTACCTTTTTCTTTGGGAGAGGTCTCCCAAAATGGCACAGTTATAGAAGACTCCCTCTCTACCCTAGTATGAGTAAATGGTCAGCTACGTCTTTGGGTTTTTAGAGAAAATAAGGCAGAATAAGGCAGAAACTGTCTGCCAGAAGGAAGCTAGTCAGTCGGACACCTTAATCTCTAACAGGAGAGACGGAGACACAAGAAACTGCCTCTAATAGCAAGATTGTGGGGCCTATTGAGAGGAGAAAAATGTATTTAACCCCTTTTACTTCAAGTGTATTATTTTTCAGTTATTAAACAAATATTAGTCATGGAAATATTGTCTAAGCAATGTAATATTTTATATTTAACTTCCACAAAAAATCAGCTATAGGAACTTATAAATTAAATCAACTTATATTAATATTGTTCAGTTATAATGCTGGTTATTCATATCATTCAATTACAAAGTCAGTTTATTTGTGAATTATGTATCAGAGTGGAAATAAAGTAAATATTACTTTTACTATTCATCATGATTATTACTCAAGTTTTATTTTTTACAAATACAGAATAAACAATTCAATAAATACTCTGGACTTTCCGGAACCTTTACACACTGGTGAAGACCTTCATATTTGCAGTATTTTTGTAATTTGACCAGAGAAAAACAAACATTTGCACTGGACTGTATATAAATTGGACTGTATATAACAACTGAGTAGTTGTGTCACTACTGATCATTAAACTAATCTGTATATTATAAATAACAGTTATGAGAGTGAAGAACTAACGTACAGGCATTAAGACTTTAGGCAGTTCAGTGTTAAACAACCCAAAACTGAAATTTCTGGCTACTTACGGTTAATTTAATTTTGCCCATGTTACAAAATTTGGCACGCAGCAATGAATGTTAAGCAACGGCAAAATGTTCTAGCTGTGCTGTTCCAGTTCTAAGGGTGTGGCTCCACTGACAGCTCGGTCAATAACAAACGCTCTATTTCTGATGAAACTGCAATCTCAGCACATGAACTAACTTGCCTTGATGACATCTCTCCACATCTCAGAAATGTTTTAATAAGGCTTTCAGGGCAGGCTACGATAGCATAGCAAGATTTCAGTGTGAACTCGTATTTACAGAACCCTCCTGAAAGCCTTACGCAGGTTTGTTACTATCGATTGGTCAAACTGTGTCTGTTCTATATTTGACAAAAAAATTGACCAAAAAGCCTTCCAGCAAAATGCTCTACTTCTAAGTAAACTACCCGGCCTATGACGCCATTTTTTTTATAGTTACTGGCTTTAGTACTTGCTCTTACATGTTTGCAAGACTTTTTGATATCTCTCAAAGAGGTTCACTGCCATTTTGATTATCACCTGTAATTTGCTTTCCAGCCACACACTCGACCAAATCCGAAGTACCACTGACATGATATAAAGTCTGGTTTACCAAAAGCCCAGACTAAGCCAAAGTCTAGACAAAAGAGATGTTTAATGGTGAATCACCGTTGACGCTATAATTAAGTCCAACACGAGGTTAAATCCATAACCGGGAAAACAGTCCTAGTAATTTAAAGTTTAAAAAAGGAAAATTTCTTTCTAGATAATTTGTCTTAGGCTCTAAGACTTATGGCCTTGTGCATGACCTCAAGACTCAAAACTAATTTAGAATTAGAGAATGTTGGTTAGATAGTTAAATAACTTCAGCTCTGGCTTCTGAAAACATAGTAAATGTGCAATTATGACAAAGAAAATTAATGAATATTGGGATTGTAAGATATTATACTGAAAAAGTGAACTGGCAAAAAGTGTCAAGTTTCATATATAACAGGTGTTTGATGTAACACAGACACACACACACACACACACACACACACACACAAGTAGCAATTAGCAGCTCAGTCTGACATTTCAAGATTCAGGAGTTTCCTCTCTGTACAGTCTTTTCAGAGAGGGTGTGAAGGGGTGACCCTTGCCCTTGAGCAGTCAGGGCAGCAGGATTTTAGCGGGTCATCCAAATACCTTTGGATCATCTAGGGGTTCCCCGGAATCAGAATCGTCCACTTCCTACAAAAACAGAAACAAACAGTGTCACTACAAGCAGCCAACATTACAGCAGACGGCCCATGTAAAATGAATGTAAATTGTTACAAGCTACTAATTCCTCTTTATCTTGAATATCTGGGACAAGTCATTTTTACTTCAGTCAAAGTAACATTGAAGTAAAAAAAAAAAAAAAAATACAAAAGGTAAGAAAATAAATCATGAATGAAGCCTCTAGACTGAACATAAACAGAGTCAAACTGTAACAAAACTAGAAGAATATACAACAGTAAAAAGCACATGCCGGCAAAGGAAAATGGAATTCGAAAGCTTTGGGACATGAAATGAACCGATGCCAAACATTCCAGCTTCACAAAGATAAAAACATTACATTTCTGTAAAAACATTGTAAACACAGCTGAGGTGGTCTGACTAGATTCCAGCCTTGACCTTTCTTGTTAGGATAATCCCTCCAATCACTTGTGGAATAAAATGTGCTGCATATCTACTGCAAGGCACTTTTGCTGTTCTGTTTTCAGCTTTTGGACTAAAATTGCTGTCTTCTTCTAAAGAAAGACATAAACCTACGAATTCCAGAAACACAAATAACGCTGTAGGGACATTAGGAACATAAAGCCTGGTTGTGCAATAATGTTATGAACTTTATGATGTACATCACCATCTGGTGGTGGACTATATAACCTTCAGTTTTTATAGTGGTGTTTCCACGCAGTTAAAAATGTGTAGCCTACATCCTACCAATGAGAACCATGACAAAAGCTAAACCATCACACATTTGCCTCAAACCGCAAACTTGTTCTCAATCCGACTTGCGCATGTGGTTTATGATACTGTAAGACCTGCAGGTGCATGTAAAAACAGAGATGCTACTGTTTTTATCTATTTTTGTCCTGTTCAATTTTTTTTTTTTAAATCACTATATCACCTTAATATTAGCCATCTTACACTTATACCAACAGGAAAAACGAAATGACTTGCCTACTAAGAAACTGAGGCAATATATTTATATTATACATGCAGTCAGATGAGTATGTAGAAACTATGCAACCATGTCTTCAGGGTTCACCTAACACACACCAAAAATAAAAATAATAATAACAAAATCATTCTGTGTGTAAAGCCTCAGATCAATTGCTTTATTTCCAGCCCAGATCGATAGCATTTGAGAAAAATATGGTTTAGGTTTTCTAAAAAGTTATCTAAAATTACAAAAGCCTTACAGAGACAGAAGGAGCTTTTCTCACCCCAGGTGTACCAGCCTGACGGATATTCTCTGACATATAAATGTTACATTATGGTTCTGCAAAATGTCAACATGCGTGGTAATTACTGGTGAGTGTAATAATAGCTGTGCATGCACACTGGGCAGCAGAAAGAAGAACAGTTATTAATGGGTTTATTTTGGGCATGTCCAAAAATGTTCTCTGTCTATACTGCCAAACGCTAATTTATGATGAGAAACAATGATTTAAAAAAAAAAAACAAAACAAATTGGACAAAAGCCAGTACAGACTAAATCCCAAATGCATGTACATATTTTGGTTTTGAATGGGTATCCCCTTCTTACATACAATCGGTCTCCAGCAGTACACATATTTTGCCTTCACTTGGAAGTTCTGGCACTTTTTCCCCCTCCCCAATTTAGATGTTATCAGTTGCACTTGCTAGCTTGGTCTTTTTCATCACTCGTTGCTTCCTGTATCTTTTCAGATGGCCACTGATGGTACACTAGATGCACTTCTGTGACAAAATGCAAAGTGTGATTGCATGGTTACTATAAAACCAGTGTTTGGAGACACCCACACTTTGGTTTTATGACCAAAAAAAATTTGTATTAAAAAAAAAATAAAATACTTGCACTGGGGTTCGAACTAGAGACCGGAGGTGTGAATACGCTGCCTCTTACCAAACCATTTATGGCTAAGCACTGCTGAATGTGCAGTCGTATTCACAGGCTGATTATTTTTAAATAAACTATAGGAAACAGTGACACACGTCTTTTTTATAATTGACCTCGGTTTTAGTTTCTCCCCGTTTTGTCTCTTCTTAGCTGTGACGTCAAAACTCTCTCTCCGACACACATTTTAAAAGCCGACTTAACTCGGCCACAAAAATCTATTTTTTAAACGATCTGTAGTCTTATCAACCAGTACAAACACACTGTACTGGACATTAATGGACGTTTCAATGTTGGAAATTCAATACAGGCTCTGTATAGTGAAAACATTGTGCAAACATTGAAAGTCAATATTGTCAATATTATATAAACAGGGAAAACTGAAGAAAGGTGTGAAATTGGCGATAGGTTTTAAATAAAAGATAGCAGCATGATATCATACGATGCTTGAGATGAATAGTGAAGCCATAAGAAGCATGAAATTAGTGGCACATAAGAATCCAGACTTAAAATGAAAATAAATTAGGTGTGAGAAGTCTGGAGGCGTCAGCTGATGAATTTGTCTCTGTGAAAAATTCGAACCGTTTTGGCCATCAGGCTGTCTTGAAGTCTGCTGTGTGTTTTGCTCTGAGTGTGTTTCTCCCCGTTTTGTCCGTCTGGCCGTCACAGACACTCTCTCCGACACACATATTAAAGGCGATTTGACCGTCTACTTTCTCTCATTATTTTTTACAGAGCCGACTCTTCTTCTTCTTCTTCTTCTTCTTTCTCTTTCGGCTTTACCCTTCAGGGGTCGTCACAGCGAATCATCTGTCTCTATTTAGTCCTATCTGCTGCATCCTCAACTCTCCCACCAACTAACTTCATGTCCTCTACAGACCCGACGAGACCACAAAAATCTTTTTTTTTTAAATTTTTTTTATTTAAAAACGATCGGCACCCAGCCCCTAATCAACTGATCAAACGTCTGAATACTCGCGCACAACACCAGATTCTAACAGACGTTGTGGCGCTGGAATTTTTTTTTTGACGCAGAATAATAAAAATTAAACTCAATTATTTTAGTTAGCTATTGTTCTTCTTAAGACCTTTTAAAGCCACCTCAAATGTAATTTAAGGCCTAATGTGAATGCCAAAATTACTATTTGGAAATCTACATGAAAGACAAACAATTCAGTGAAAAGAGGTAGTGTGACACGATCATTACCTAGTTTTGGAGCTACAACCAGTCAATAAAAATATATTTTTATTCTTACTTTTACCTCAATGAAGCTACGTGTTGGCAACCACTGATGAGAATAAAAAATAGAGCTAGAGCAGGGCAATGTGACAAATATTGATCACATCACAATATTTTACTGATCATGTTATGATACTGCCAGAACTTAGAGCTACAGGTTTTATTACAAACAGTGCATTATTAATGCCCTTTAATGTAGTGCAGTACTGTGTTTAAATTATAATACTTTATACTCACTTTTGACTGCTTTTCTGAAATACAGCTCAACTGGCTCATTTGAACTTTTTAGATATCAGTAAAGAAAGTAAATAATATGCTGAAGCATTAAGATATATTTTGCCATATTAGAAGACTCTCGTCACTAGCGTTCGCTCATTAGCTTTTCTAAACAGGCAGCCTCTGAATCAGTGTGTCAAAATATGTGAGACTAAATATTTTCTTTAAAAAACAAAATAAAAAAAAAAAAAGGACCCACTTTGCCTTGGCCTGGTGACTTGAGGATAGGATTCAGATTTCTGTAAAGCTGCTCTGTGACAAGGCCTGTTGTGAATGACTGGAGGAGCAGGAGGGCTAAACAACACTATATGGACAAAAGTATTGGGGATAGACCCCATACTTCAAGTGAAGGATAATCTTAATAATACAGCATACTAAGACATTTTGAACAACGCCATTCTTCCAACTTTGTGGAGACGGGTTTGACTGTACCACAGTGCACAAAGCAAGGTCCACAAAGACATGGTTGGATGAGTTCCGTGTGGAAGAACTTGACTGGCCCACACAGAGTCCTGACCTCAACCCCATCCAACACCTTTGGGATCAACTGGAAATGGAGTTACCAAGTATTTCTATGGTAAACACTCTTGTATACTGCAAGGGTGTGATGAATTCTAAACACTACTGATGAACTGAAAAAATGGCCGCTAGACACAAGGTATGGACATCTGTACTGCGGACACATCCCATTCTCATCATCTCTTTGGAATCTGGGTGCATCCTATGAACGCAAAATTGGTCTGACTGGGCTTTTTTTAATCTTTAAGTATTTATGTATTCAAGAGGCTGTGATTTGGGCTCTACAGGGAAAACATTTATTTCTCAACCACGCAATAATTTGTCCATAGGAGAAACACAAACTCACTGAATTTCTGTCGTTTTCATCACTGTCCTCATTTTCGGTGTCCTTGTCATCTCCTTCTTCTATGCGGTGGAAATCATCATCTCCATAACTGGCAGACACCAATCCACCATGAGCCTCTGATGGTCAAAAAAAAGGAAAAATATTTATCCGTATCTATCTGCAATCACAATTTTACAGAGAATGCTCTGACATCAAAATTCTGAACTGATGTGAGGATCCAATATTTACATGCAGCAAAAATAGACAATGATAACAGAATCTAATGGAAACTGTATGCAACAACTGTATTTGGAGAGACCAAAACAAACAGGCAACACAGGGTAGCACACTCAAATAACTGAATCACAATTAACTAAAACTAAATTGTTTAGAGTTAATCAAGGATGGGGCTCCCATGTGGTGCATCTGTCTATCATCATTTTATCCACAATCTTCTCCTTTTGTGGCTGGTTTCAATCAAGGAAAACTACATCCAATTCCACATCGCAGAGTTTATGCAGTCTGTCTTCAAAACAGTCAGTTAGATACGCAAGGTGCGCGCCAGCTGAA
The DNA here is from genome assembly GCA_037576975.1 of Alestes dentex. Lineage (NCBI taxonomy): Eukaryota > Metazoa > Chordata > Actinopteri > Characiformes > Alestidae > Alestes > Alestes dentex. The sequence continues at coordinate 4,990 of JBBIGA010004871.1, read as the reverse complement.
GTCACATACTCCTTTTGTGTACAAGATTCGAGACTCTAGACTTAAATGTTGGCCCCATTATTGAAAGATGATGAGTTAGATCCCCCAGCGATGCTGATTTCTCCAGAAACTTATATGCATCTGCACAAGAGAACTGGCAGTTAATAATCTCATCCAAGCCAGCAGTTGACTGGCAGCTCAAAAAGATGATGCTTAAATGTGACACAGGTGAATCATGCTAGCCTTCACCCTCTCTGTGTTGCTAGCATCATGTAATGGGAATATTAATGTACAATACATGCATAAAAGTAATGGGACGTCTTAATTCAGGTGTTTCAATCATACTCATTGAAACCCACAGGTGCATAAAATCAAGCATACTCAGACATTTTGGACAACGCCATGCTTCCAACTTTGTGGACATAGTTTGGGGAAGGACCTTTTCTATTCCAGCATGACTGTGCCACAGTGCACAAAGCAAGCTCCATAAAGACATTGTCAGATGAGTTTGGTGTGGAAAAACTTGACTGGCCGCCACAGAGCCCTGACCTCAACCTCATCCAACACCTTTGGGATGAATGTTAACGGAGATTACAAGGCAGGCCTTCTCGTCCAACATCAGTGCCTGACATCATACTCACTCAACAGAATGAATGGGCACAAATTCCCACAGAAACTACAAAATCTTGTGGAAAGCCCTCCAAGAAGAATGGAAGCTGTTATAGCTGCAAAGGTGGACCAACTCAATAATAAAGACTATGTATTTGAATGCAATGTCAAAGTCCCTGTTGGAGTAATTGTCGGACTTCCCAACATGTTTGTCCATATAGTGCATCACATTATCGGAAGGGACATTTCCGCCACCACTTGTTTCAAAAGATTTATTAAACCGAGACTCCGAAGCATTAGGATCCAAATGATGAATTCTGTGACTTGTTACACCCTTCAGGTCCTTGTAATTCTAGTTCAGCTGGATTTAGTCCCAACCAGAATTCCAATACTGGTCTACAGTTAATTTCTGAGCTTTTTAATAGACTGTATCAAAGACTTTGACCAAAGGAACGGTGCAAAGGGCAAACTGGCCTCTAAAACCATACTTAACATAAGCAGCTGACATTATCTGCATATAAGGTTAAAGTAAAGAAGCCTCTTACAGTCACACATGAATACACCACAGTGTGAACAATGTGAAATTCTTTCTCTGCATTTAACTAATTCACCAAGTGAAGCAGTGGGCAGGCACCAATGGGAGACCAGTGTGGAGACGGTACCTTGCTCAAGGGTACCTCAGTGGTGCCACTAACAGACCTGGGATTCGAAGCCACAACTTCTGATCACAGGAGCAACTCTCTAACTACTAGCTCACAAGCTACCCTACAACTTATGTTAACAGGTTGCTGGTTTGAGCTAAATTAAATGATATAAACTGTGGTCTGTTGAGACAAATACTTTACACTACACTTTCCCTCAACAGTACACTCTCTTACTCAATTTTGTAGTTTAAACAAGAGTGTAAACAAGCTCCTAGTGATTAGCACGAAGCTTAGCATAGTACCGTATAAGTAAAGTTAAACTCGCTTTAAGCTTAGCTCTGAAAAGTCGAACCCGGTGATTTAAATCCTAAACGCAGTCTCTACCTTGCTCCTCGAGATCTGGTTCTGACTCTGGCTCTGAATCGTCTCCGTAAGCTGCAAAATGGGACAGGAGAGAGCTCTTCTTACTGCTCGCCATTACTGCTCACGCCGGGCTGAGCAGCACTGAGCATGCGCGGAAGCTCCAACGGCTTCCTGAGTTTGAGCAGAACGGCCTGTTACATGCAAACTACAACGAAATAACAGAAAATATTTGTTTTGACTCATGTTTGGTATATTTTAATTTAGTGTACTTTTGTGAGTGTATTATGGGGTTATTGCCACATTAGTTTTGGATAATTTTTAAAAGACTATTATTTTGTCATTAATAAATTCTGCCTCTGTTAGAGTCTACTCTTTTTTGAATAGGGTATTTGTCTTTTTAATCTTACATTTTGCCACTATTTTTAAATCGGGTTTACTCTTAGTATAGATTTATTTTTGAAGAATTTTTGGTAGACTTTAAATTAATGTATTTATTTTTTGGTGAGTGTATTATGGGGCTGTTGTCATCACATTAGTTTCGGATTTTTTACAATTATTATAAGACTGTTATTTTGTTAAATATTTTAAACATTTTGTCTTATCTTTTATACTTATTAGGGCCTACTTTTTTATTGGGTTTGCTCTTTGAGTGGATTTATTTTGGGTTTGTTTTGAATTTATTTTGGATTTATTTTGTTTTGGACTTTTGACGTTTATTTTGGTTTTATTTTGAAGGATGGTGTGGCTTCATTTTTTTTTCTCGCGAGATCTGGTAGTACTTTCTGTTGTTGTTTGGTTACCATAGTTACCAGAGTTCAGTCTAGGAACGTACTAGTCCTGTAATCAAATAAACACATTTTCTAGCGCGTACTTAATACAGAAAAAACATTTGAGAAATTACAAATAGTTGCTGAGATATCACCTTGAGGGTCTGTTGGTCATAATGCCCCCTAAAAGGGTAAAGAGTGGGGGGCCAGTTGTGGATAAAAGCTGGGAGTCTGCCCTCACTGCTGCAGAGTTTGATGAGGTAGGATCTGCAAAATTATACTGATTATAACCACATTTTTATTCTTGTATTGTACAACCCCAAATCAGAGAAAGTTGTGACTGTATGGAAATTTTTAAAAAGCTTCATTTTGGCATTTTTAATTTCTCAGGAAATGTCATGTCTGGTTAACTTCATTTCATTTGTTTCTAATCACTTTGCAATGTTGCCATTCCTTCTCACAACACTTTGGATAACGTGTTTTAGGTGTTATTTTGTCCCAATCTTCCTGCAAGCATGTAATCAGTACAGGGTTGTCATTCGCACATTTTTCATTTCAACATTCTCCACACATTCTCTACTGGGAACAGGTCAGGACTGCAATAACTGTGTCCATATAATGTAGATAGATCAATAAAAGATAGATCTTTTCGATAGATAGATTAAAAAAAACATGATATGGGCCAATTATTCCCTCATGTGTCTCTCATGTGCAAGATTTTGATAGTATGTAATTTTCTTATCATGATATCAGGCTTCAGCAATGTTGCAGTGTTGTTAAACCAAGGTTATAACATTTATTGAAATGTGAAACAATGTGACAAGTTTAATACCATAGTTTATAATTAAAACCAATATCTGTTCTATCCCTGTTTCTATGTGTGTGTAGGAAAGTTGGAGGGCTAGTGTGTGTCTTGTTGTTGGGGGCGGCGTTGAGGATGAAATGTGTATAAATGCTCTAAATCAGGCCGTACAGCAGCCACTGAGGAGACTCTTCACACTTTTGTCCTGGGAAAACACAATGAATAAGGTACAATAACATAATTTCTTTATGTGCTTTTTACTTACATTTTTCCTTGTCCACTTTATTAGAAACCCCCTCTTTCTAATGTTACTCACTGTCCGCTCTACTATGAACCGCTACCTTGAACTTTCACTCACTGTACACCATTCCTTGGATATTTATTATAAATCCTCACTTTACAGCTCAACAATATCAGTGTACAATTACATTACTGCAGTTTAAAAAGCGTATGGTGCTGATACAAGTGTTACTGGAGTTTAGTCTCACTGCAAGGTTGAAAGTATACCACTATCCTGAATATCCAACAGAGAACAGAGGTAAACATCTCAAAATGCACACTGGCAAGGTGAAGCGACAAGAGAGGGGTTTCTGATAAAGTGTCCAGGTAGTGTTCATTACTGTACCTGATTTCTGTTGTGTGTGTGTGTGTGTGCATGTCCTTCAACTAAAAGGTACACAACACTAGCAGCTGTGTGAACACAGTGTGATCAAGTGCACTTTTAGACATGTACTGATCACATAAAACAAATATGAAATTTACAAATAGAAAACTGATTTGTGGGTATGTTGAGGGCTGAGTAAATTTGTGAACTGTGCTGCGCTACATTCCACAGATCAATGAACTGGGGAACCCGAAGACACGGAAGATCAAAGATCCTCCAGTGTTTTACGAGGTAATTTAAACTATGCAAATGTTACATAAGACCCCATTGTGATGTATGTCTAATTCAACTGGGAGTTTGAACCGGACCGCTTTCAATCACACAACAACGTCATGTCCAGTTTATTTATTTAAAAATGAAATAGGAGCAAAGGACTGTACAACAGATTAAAATGAAATTAGGAGAAATGAGGAGATTGGTAAAAATAGGATATTATTATTCACTTTTTTTTTACAGAGCACTTTTCATGCAAGTTGCAACTCACAGTGCATTATTGGGAAATATTAAGCTTAAAAGAAGAAACCAGAAAATTGACAATAAAAGAAAACAAAATGAAGAAAATAAAACAGAACATAAAAGTGATACTTTGGTATGGATATTATAAATAAAAGATTTATAAAAAAAAAAAAACTTTAATATAAATGTGATTTAAATTACATTTTCCTAGATATATTAAATTGTATACTTTAATTATGTGAAATTGGTGTGTGGTGTGTGTGTTTGTGTGTGTGTGTATCTGTCTGTGTGTGTATAGGTGACAGAGGAGGGGAAGTCAGTGCTGGACGCTGGAGAGGAGCTGTCTGTGGACCTGCTGGCAAAGCTGGTGAAGTTTCAGTTGCTGACCATCAAAAGTAGTGACCTACAGAGGAGAGCTGCATTACAGAGAGTGAGAAAACATACTAACATCAGTCTGCAACAACGTGGACTAAAGGGAAAATAGTTTGCAAGAAGTGTCTACAAAAAAGTTTGTACAGGTTTTTGTACTGTAAGGATATTTTTTACACTCTTATAGTACAGTTAGAAAGAGTACTACAGATGCTATCTTTGCTTTAAGGATGCTGATGGAGAAGTACAGAGAAGGTCAAAGGGAGCTGCACTGTGTCTTTGTAGATTTAGAGAAAGCATATGACAGAGTGCCGAGAGATGAGCTGTGGTATTGCAT
>JBBIGA010004860.1:0-15647 GCA_037576975.1 Alestes dentex | reverse complement strand
CAGTATATATTTATATACATACAAACTCTATAGATCATTATTAGGACGTAGCTGACTGTACCTTTAGGTGGTTTGCGCTGCCTTCTCTTGCAGCAGCCCTGCCCCATGTTCTGCTGGACCTACAGCCAAGCTGAGCCTCTCAGTCCCATGCGCAGCCCTCGAACCCAAACCGAGAACAGGTAGCGGTCAAACTGGTCAAGGAACTCAGTGGCACCTTTACTGCCAGTGAATCCAGCCAACTGCACCATAGCTGCTCAAAACCTGAAGAACAAGTCTTCATTCCTCCATCATAGAACCAGCTGGCAGTCCGTTTATCCTCCAGAAACAGTCTGAGATGTCTCAATCCTCCAAAACCAAGACCATCGTGACTTCGTTCACTCCCGGACTGCGTGAAAAGACAATTTCTTCAGGCTATCCCCTTGCCAAACGACACCCCTGCCTTGGACAAACAAGTAATCAAATAAATAAACAGACCAGTCAGCACGCTGGACTGGAGCTCTGTCCTGAGGAGCTTTCTTCTTGAAACTCTCTCCTCTACTTGGCAGGGGTTGCTGAGTGCAAGCTAATGTACAGTATGGGTTAAGCAGATGCACAGGCGGTCAGCTTCAGGGTCACAGTCATGCTCTGTTTCAAGCCTCTTGTTGTGAAGGCCTGGAGAACACAGATGCATGAAATTCCAGCCAGCCAGCAGGCTTCTCACAGCGTCGCCGTCACAGTTTCATGCATATCCAGTAAACAGACCCCATGACTGAGACGAACACTGTCTTGTGCTTCATGTCCACATTAGAGGGAAACCAAATGGACATAGTTTCCCAGAAAGAGTTAAGCCAATAGTCACCTAAAACCTATACTGTAAACACATCACCAAAACTCCTCTGGACTTGCTCAAACTGCATTCAGCTCTTCCTTAAAGTGGATCAGGCTTGTAGGCGTGTTTTAGGACACAGGATGACTTACTGTGAGCTGTAGAAATGAACTAAACATCCACTTCAGGCGACACCAGGCCTGGTGTTCACAAAGGAGGGCTGATCTTGGATCAGATTCCTCTGTATTTATGATGTCACAGAAACCGATTCTACATCAGCGCTCCTGCTCCTGAGGTGGTTTGTGAAAACAGACCCTGTTTTGTAAAAGGCTGTCGGCAGTGTCCAGCTACACACTGGAGTTAAGCTCATAGTATTACTGTGTCCTAAACCACACCCACTAGTCTGTTTCACCTTAGTGAAGAGCTGAGTGTGGTGTGAGCAGGTGAAGTTTTGGGGATGCTTTTATGATACATCATTAGCCTGACATTAGCCTCGTAGCTCCAATTCTAAACTTAAACAGACTTTAATTGCCAAGACATTAAATATTTTTTACAAAATAGAAGGAAATGTTGTATGACGACTTTTTTTTAATGAATTTTGTGGCCTTTTAACATCCTATAAACACTGGGTTTTGGGGGGTGCACGCAGGTTGGAGTGTCCCGGCTAAATGAAATGACTATAAGCAGAACTTTTGTTCGGCTCTTTGGGTTCTGTTATAAAAGCCTGTGTGTGTGTGTGTGTGTGTGTGTGTGTGTGTGTGTGTGGCAGGGGGTGTGTGTGGGCGTGTGTGTGCCTCCAAAAACACACTCATCAGCCTCTGAGAGCTAATGGCTATCACACGACTGTGCCATGTTTGCCTGCCATAAATAAAACACACATAGATGTGCAGTGGTCAGGAGTGGAATGGGGAGACCCCCCTTCTTCAATGCAGCTTAACAGTTCCTGCTGTCTGATCTTGGCCCACTTGCACATTAAAGAGGCCATAACCTTCATTTTTCTTCTTTTTGTCCACCAGATGTCAAAAGATCTGATTCCTGATATGACAAATTCTTGGTAGTGGGTATAGCAGTGGGATCAACATATACTTAATGATAGTTTAAATCATATTTAGTAATAGTCTAGTTGATGAAAATATCCCATAGACCAGCTAAGGTGAATTCTTTCTTGGTGTTTAATGGGCGGGTAAGTCCTAAAACGGTTCTGAGATCAGTCAGCCACTTCCAAAACAACCAGACCTTGGTGTCTTCATAGTCCTCACAGACCATGTTATCAAGCCGCTACCCCAATACCCAATACTCATAACTGTGTTGAGGACCTATTTGAAAAGTCATGAGTGGCTTGGTTCACACAAAAAAAATATTCCCTTCATTTTGACCCACATGAGAGCGAGGGGCTTCTGGGACAGAGAACATTAGTGCTTACCTGGGACAATCTCGAACAGGTGTCGGCCCGGTTCCTCTGGGTTGCCTGTCAGCTCATTGACTTGGCTGCCTTTGAGCAGGATGCAGCCCTGCGGTGGAGAAAGGGAGAAGCTCAAATTGCTAATCTTGGATTGTGTTTTATTTTCACAGAAACTAAGCACTCTTCACTCAAGGTCTGGTCACTTTGTTAGTATCCTGGACTGGAAACTGAAAGAATCAACCAGATTATTCACCAAGACAACATGGAAGATTTAAGACCTTGGACCTCCGTATATTATTGGGAAATGCTGAGCGCCTCTTCACACACAGTACAGTTACATTTAAAGTCTCCCTGACTCTGAAACATCATGCTTATGCCGAATAATCTTGTTTGTTTTTGCACCTGGGACCAGTCGCAGAGTTTGACTGCTGTCTTATCTACTAAACACTCCGAATCATTGTCCAGTGGATCAATTATCCGGGCATCCCTCTTCCCGGCATGATCTGGCCTCCTCTGCATCCTTTCATCCCAGCGTGTGATGTGCTGTGTGCTTTGCCGGCCCAGTTCACTGCTTTGAATCTCGATTGATTAAAGGCAGGATGAGCGGGCTGGGCTGACATTTTCGCGGACGTCCTGGTGAGCGAGGCACGGAGACGAATCAATGGTGACGAGTGGAGTATTGACGGTTCCTTACGAACGGAGCTGTCCATCACTTCAGCCTGAACGAAGAACCTAACATAAGTGATCGACATCGATCGGCCTGTAGTCCTACATCCTGTAGTTTGGCAAAATTTCAAAACGATCGTAATAATGATACTAATAAAAACCACACTTTCAGATGTGTGGAGGATGTGTTGGAGCAGTGTAAGATGAATGGCTTTCTCTTTATATAAGCTGACAGTGGCTTTAGACAGTGGCTTCAGACACAGCTGGGGAAATTCACCAAGTTCAAACTGTTCATAGTGGTGGTACAGAATCTGAGTCTCTATAATGACCCATTTTCCTAGATGACTCTGTTTACAGGATGCAGGAAGGGTTTTTTAAGTGTATTGTGTTTTCTTTAGTGCTCAAGGCCTAAATGGTACCTGAGGCTTGGTTTCCTCTTCATCCTTGTAGAAGTACAGGTAGTCAGAGCGCAGCACAAACCAGCGCAGCTGCCAGTTCTTCATGATGCTCCTCTGCTTCTTCAGCCAGCCAGCCTTCAGCACCCCCTCCTGGAGGCTTGGCGAGGTGGATGGGCCGGAGCCACGGGATACCTCGCCCATCACCATACTCTTGGACCTGGCTTTAGAGCAGAACAGCAGAAGTGTTTTGAGTGTCAGTCAGTTAACAGACAGAAAACAAAAGAGGGTGTAATGGGTCATGCTCTTTTTGATTTTTTTTAAAACTTGTTCTAGTTTTAGTATTTTAATTCTTTAACGTTTTTGCTGATAAAATCTTCTCTGAGTGTGTGAGTAAACAGGCTTGTCCCTGCCTTGCGCCTGCTGATTCCGGGATTGGCTCCAGGTACCAGCGACCTTAGTAAGAATTAAGTTGTTACAGAAAATAACTGAATGGTTGAATTTTCTTCTCTATGATTAAACCTATCAAAATAGCTCTATAGCACCAAAAAAGATTCTGCAATTATTATGAGCCAAAAAAAACCTTTTTAGTTCTATACACAGCAATTCGGACCCACCCATTGAGTCTACAGCAGTCTAGAGACCAGTTAAGGCTACAGCTGTGTAGCTCCTAGAGTCTAGAGCTGTTTAGCCACACCCATTTAGCCTTCAGCAGTTTAGTTCCACCCATTCAACCTACAGCAGTTACAAGCTATACAATGGGGCATCTGCTCAGTCATTTAAAACCAATTTAAGTGCTGTTATGCATTAATGAGTGTCTTTACTATATACCTAGGTTTGTATTTTATGGCCAGATATATGACAGTGGGTATAGAAAAGAAAAAAACACTCCACATATAAGGCCATGTTAAGTCTCAATTGAGCTTTGCCAAAGTGCATGATGAAGAGGACAAGTGGAAAAGGTGTTATGGTACCAAAATTGCCCTGTTTGGCCTCAACACCAAATGGTACAGCTGACGGAAAGCAAATACAGCTCACCATCCAAAGAACACCATACCTACAGTAAAGCACGGTGGTGGCAGCGTCCTGTTTTGGGGGTGTTTCTCTGTAGCAGGGACTGGAGCACTTGTCAGGATAGAAAGAAAAATGGATGGGGCAAAATACCATAAAATTCTTGAGGAAAACCTGTTGCCCTCTGCCAGAAAGCTGTCAATGGGAAGAAGGTTCACCTTCCAATATGACAATGACCCAAAGAACACAGCAAAACTGACCACAGCTGCTGTAGGAGAAAAAGGTGAATGTCCTTGTGTGCCCTAGATAGAGCCCAGGTTTAAATCCTATTCAGAATCAGTCCACCAAAGATCCCCATCCAAACTGACTGGGCTTGAACAGTTCTGTAAAGAAGAGTACTTCTGCATAGTCTAGATGCATAGTCTAGGTGCAAAGTTGGTAAAGAAGTATACCCCCAGACTCAAGGCGGTAATTAAAGCAAAAAGTAGTTCCACAAAGTGCTGACACAGCCATGTGACCCTTTGTCTATCTCAGTATTCCTATAATATTTTTCACTTGGATTTAAAAGCCAGAAAATCTTCTTTTGTCTAAAGGCTGTAAAGCAACAAAATGTGATTCATTTCTATATCCACTGTAAAGTCCCTGTAGCTGTGAATGAGAGTGGTATAAAGCCCCCAGCATTGGACTGTGGAGTTCTTTGGAGTAATGGAGCTCCATCCAATACCTTTAGGATAAGTTGGAGAGGCATCCAGAACTGATCATCCAACATCAAGACCTGATCTCATTTATGCTCTTGTGCAAAAAAATCCTCACAGCAATGTTATAACATTACTAAAACTCTCAGGGCAGCAATCAAATCCTCACAGCTATGTTCCAACATTCCAGAAGAGTAGAGGCTTTCCCAGAAGAGTAGAGGACCCCCCCCCCACACACACACAAAAAACACTGGAGGAGCAGGTTTGGTTCACCACATTATGAGCTTCTTCTCACTGCTCCTCACACTTTAACACTGTAGACCCTCTAGGAGCTTCTCTACAGTTCTTAACCACGTACCCACCTCTAACTCAAATAACGGTATGAAGCAGTTACCAAAAATATGTCCTCCATATGTGTTTGGAGGTGTGTGAGATGCATGACAGATTTAGCTCTGCTTCAGCAAGTTTAGGCCTGCACATTCTGTTCACAATGTAACAAAGTTAAACTACCCTCTAAATTTACCACAGAATCTGCCCATTTTCTATGGTGAACCATTCAGCGCTTTATGAGCGGTAAACCAGCAACTGGGTGTCGGCCTCAACGCTAGAGGCGAGCCCCGCATGGCGAACAGTGACGAGTGTCTCCGAGGCAGAAACTGGACTGAAAGTCGGTAGTGAAAAGTAAACACCCCTCCTGTGTTTGCCTATTGTTTTGTTTTGGTCGCCCCAAACGCTCTGTAATTGGTCCGTTTTGTGTTAAAGCAGGTGGTTCTGGACCCAGTCTGGTTCAGAGCACCCTGTTAAAGCCTGGTCTTACTCGGCTCAAAATGGAGCTGCTCGTGGAGAGTTTCCTCATCAAAACATTCTTTCGTTTAGCAGAATAAAACTGTTCCTCATGGATACAAACTACTGTTTTTATCCACTGTTAGTCAGTGGTGATCCTATGGTGGTCCCGTTCCAGTGAGGGGGCTGATAAACTGTACAGCAGCAGTTGGGCTACAGTCTATACCTGTACACCTGTATAGTGGAGCTGTAAGGGAGAGTTTTGTAATAAAGCAGACAGTGAGAGGAAGCACTGATAAAGTGGCCAGTGGTGCTTCTGAGTGACCAGTGAGTTTAAGGCACAAACAACTGGACAGTGCGCACTGAGGGGTCTAATCACACCTCATCTACCCACACCTACTGACAAAATAACATCCCATTTTCATCTGACACACACTTTTCTTAGTAAATGAGTATTTGAGCACAGCATGTCTCTGGTCCAGCATCCAGAATTCTGCCCGAAGCAGCACGTTCACGATTCTCCATTACCTGCACAAATAAGAGTGTAAAATAAAAGAAAGAAGAGGGAAAAACATTGATTTTCCCTCACAAAGCCACACACGCATTGATTGTCTATAGCCCAGAGGTACAAGGCACAAATGTGTGCATGCATGTGTGTGTGTGTGTGTGCATGTGTGTGTGTGTGTATATATGTGTGTGTGTGGACGCAGGGATTGATTTCTATAAATTATACATGATGAGATTGCCCTGAGACGCCCTGCAGTTCATGCAAATGCATCTTCCATGTTGAGTCTTGGTGAAATTCCATTTGTTTGGTATTTTCATTACGTTCCAGCAATATGAAAATGAATCTATACAGTGGATATAGAAAGGAACCCCCTTCACATTTTGTTGCTATGCAGCCTAAATCGATAAGAAAAATATTTTCCAGCTCTATTTACTCAGCACAACACCCAAGTGATATGACAGCAACTGTTGTGGGATACTTCTTTACCAACTTTGCACCTAGACTATGCATCTAGACTATGCAGAAGTACTCTTCTTTACAGAACTGTTCAAGCCCAGTCAATTTGGATGGGGATCTTTGGTGGACTGATTCTGAATAGGATTTAAACCTGGGCTCTATCTAGGCCACACAAGGACATTCGACAATTACCTTTTTCTCCTACAGCCACTGAGGTCAGTTTTGCTGTGTTCTTTGGGTCATTGTCATATTGGAAGGTGAACTTTCTTCCCATTGACAGCTTTCTGGCAGAGGGCAGCAGGTTTTCCTCAAGAACTTGATGGTATTTTGCCCCATCCAATTTTCTTTCTATCCTGACAAGTGCTCCAGTCCCTGCTGCAGAGAAACACCCCCAAAACAGGATGCTGCCACCACCATATTTTGCCATTAGTACACTAGTCTTTGGTGAGCTGTATTGGCTTTCTGCCAGAAATACCATTTGGTGATGAGGTCAGATTCTGGTCTTATCTGACCATAACATCTTTTTCCACTTGGCCTCAGAATCCTCATGATGTCTTTTTGGCAAAGCTTATTTGAGACAATGTGGTCTTTCTTACTGAGTGGATTTTTCTTGAACCTCTCCTATACAAGCCACATTATTGGTGCACTAAGTGATATTGTTGCCACATGAGCACAATGACCACTATTTGCCATGAATTCCTGTCACTGCTTCAGAGTCGTCATAGACCTCTTGGCAACCTCTCTGACCAGTTTCTTCCTTGCTCCTTTATCCAGTTTCTAGGGACTGCGTGATCCTTCCAAACCCTTCAGACACCTCGAGAAACGAGCGGGCTGTGTCTTTGGATTTGGACCCTTAAGCCACCACTGGCTCTGTCTTCTAGCAAGTTCTGGCAACAGTATTTGTTGAGTTTGGGGGCCTTTAGGAGGGTAGGAGTTGGGCCAGTTGCATCAGAAGCTGAATTTGGTCTCAGTTCTGAGATTAATTCTGTAGATTTGGCTCATGAAAAGACCTTTTCCAGTAAATTTTGTCTAATTTACTCTCCCTGGCTGCTCATCTGGAATTTATGTGTCCGTTTGGACAAGTTAGCCACTGTTCTTGTTAATCTGCCTGTTTGCAGGTCATTATAATTGCCCTTCCATCTCTTCAGAGTGGAAAACTGTGCTAATGCAGGTATTTCTTTCATCCGTGCGGTGAGAAGAATCACCTGCCGCTGATGTGTGTTCCCCTCTTGAAGCAGATGTTAGAGAAACACACTTAAAAGACGCGTTGACATTTGGAGTGTTTCAGTCTTGGCTGTGAACTTGCAGCAGAACTCTTTTTTAGCCAGTTGTTGGAACTTGGAAAGCAAAAGCAAATGTTGCGCGGCACGGCGGCCCATTTCTGGACCCGTCTGACGGGATGATTCATACCTTCCCTTCTCTCCTGGGCGTTTCTAGGATGTGGTTGCTAAAAAATCTGTTGTTGTGCACAGCTAGCACAGCTTTCATGCTACTTGCATTCAGATTTAACATTAAAATGCACTGAAAAAACTGACTGTTCTTAGAGTTCATGATCTGCTTGTTTACCTGGAGCCTATGATTAGACTTGCAAAACTTCTTTCTGACTATAACAAACAGTATTTAAAGCATTTAGTTACACCCACAGCAAACATTTGATGTTTATATAATAATAATAATAATAATAATAATAATAATAATAATAATAATAATAATAATAATAATCATCATCATCATCATTATTTTTTTGTAGTAATAGTAGCAGTATTTGAATAAATTGAATAAAATAAAAATATATCGAATAACACATTAAAATATATAACTTATAAAATGTTTTTCATGAAGTATTAACATATCACTGTGTCGTATTTAATTTATTACTTCAGTCATTAGTTCTTTCATATTTAATGTTATATGTATTTATAATAATTATTTCAGATCTAATATATATCATTTATTTAATTTCATTTTTTAGTTTATTTAGTTGTTTTATATTTAATATTCATTATCACATTATTATTTATGATCTTATAGCAAGTTCCAGTGTTTGGAGGTATATTATCATAAGTAAACCTGATTTTAAAATCTGTGCATGTCCTCCACTACAGAGGACTGAGATTCCCAGTGCCTTGTCTCTGTCCTGCCCTCATAAACAGTTAGGAAAACCGTTCTAACAGCAGGTGGGATTACAGGAGGACATGGAAATAAAAAACACTGCGAGAATAAACTGACTGGGCTTTTAGTAAAAGGAATATTCCCGCCTGACCTGCATCTGATGCGTCTGTATCGTGTGGCTGCTGTGGACAGAAGAACAGTGAACCTTTGCACTTCTGACCTACCCACTGCCTTCTACTGTAAGTAAGTAACCCTAACCCTTATACTCACACCTGAAAACACCACACAGTGTGAAATTCTTCCTCTGTATTTAACCCATTCACCAAGCGAAGCAGTGGGCAGCCAGGAAGCACTGTGTGGGGATGGTACCTTACTCAAGGGTACCTCAGTGGTGCCACTGGGACTCCCGGGATTCGAACCCACAACCTTCTGATTGCAGGAGCAACTCCCTAACCACCAGGCCAACAGCTGCCCCATGATTTTGTGTGTTTTATGGGTCACACAGAGAACCTCGTCCAAAGTATCACTTGTGGTGACCCCTCTGTGACCTGTGATGCTGCTGGTTAATGAGGATGGACCTGTTGTGGACACACACTTCGTCATAAATGGTGCAGTAGTGAGCTTCGCCCGATTTACAAGTTTTTGTCCCCTACAGGGTGGGAATACAGGGTTCTAGATCATTTTTACTGCGTGATTCAACATCTCATAATGGAGAACTGGTTGCTGATGATGATATTCATTAATGAGGGTCTTACATTCTCCCACCGAGTAGAGTGTTTTCATCTACAGGTGATAATGAGTCAGATGGGGATGTAACAGATAATACATTTTTAGATAAATTGAAAAATGTATAATTAATATGGATCATATGTAACTGATAATTACAACCAATTGGAAAAAAAATCAAGGCAGGGTGGAGGGTTAAAACAAGGTGGGAGTGTCGGGGGTGGGGTGGGTGGGTTGTCACCTTCTCATCGCCGTTGGAAACAAAACCTCGTATCTAAAATGTTTCTTTACAGGAAAGGAAAATATGTTGTTTGAATGTTATTGTAACAATGGCCCATTTAGGATTTTGGACACTTCTGATTGGGCCCTTCAAGATTTTGCACAACACTTCTGGTCCACTCACGATTTTGGACAGTTACTATTGCTTCACTCAGAATTTTGGACAGTTCCTGTTTGTCCATTCACAATTTTGGTCATGTCCTTTTGGCCCGTTCACAAATTTGGATCATTCCTATTAGGCTTTTCATAATTTCTGATCAATTCCTATTTCTCCATTCGTGATTTTGGATCATTCCTATTGGTCCTTCCATTACATCGTGATGTTGCACCGCGTTTTCAAGCAAGCTAAATATAGATTGCGAACATCATTTTTTAAAGACATATTTAAGCGGGTCCATGCCTATTGGTGAATATATTTGTCAAAAAAAAATATTGACACGCTGTAAATGGCAACTACAATTTTTCTACAATTTTTGGGTAGAAAATAAAATTTTCTACCGCAATGCTTATGTGGATTATAGTGTGACTGATGAATGAATGAATGAATGAATGAATGAATAAATAAATAAATAAATAAATAAATAAATAAATAAATAAATATTACTGGTATTAGTATCGACCATAAGAACACTATGCATCATTAATACTCATCACTGAGAACTGAATTCCTCAGAGCTGCACCCACAGGAGGGGAAGGTGTTGTGTGGTGTGATGTCTCTGATGGATCAGGAGCTCAGCCCCTGCAGGATGCTGGAGATGGAGGCGTGTGATGAATGGAGGTGAAAGATAAACGGAGCTGCACTGTACCTCTCCTGGTCTGTCTGATCTTCGGGCTCAGCATGGCTGTCATCGCTGCTCTCCTCTTCACATGCTCCTCCAGACCTTCTCTCCTTCTCCTCTCTCTCCAGCTCCTCTTCCTCCAGCCCTTCTCTCTCCTCCTCTCTCTCCTCCCCTCTCTTCTCTCTCTGACCTCACGAGCGGAGGCGGGGGAGGGATCCCCCACACACGAGCCCGCGTTCAGAGGTCCGCACCCGCCCGGAGCTGCATTATTCATCCCCCGCCGACCTCTCTTCGTGTCCGGGGCTCGATCACGGCGCCTGAGCGCGAGAGCAGCTCCGTTTAATTGGATACAGGCACGCGGGCCCAGCCCATTTCTCTCTGGGGGATCCTCCAACCTCTCTCTCTCTCTCTCTCTCTCTCTCTCTCTCTCTCTCTCTCTCTCTCTCTCTCTCTCTCTCTCCTCTCTTTTTCTCCTCCAACCGCTCTCTCTTTCTGTTTCTCTCTCTTTAAGCTCCTGTCCTCCTTTCCCGCCCTTCCTTCGCATCTCTCGTTCCTTTTTCTCTCCTTTTATCTGGCTTCTCTTCATTTTTTCCCTTCTTTTCTTGATCTCTCCCTGGTCTATTCTGTCCCTTGCTCTCTCTCTCTCTCTCTCTCTCTCTCTCTCTCTCTGTCTGTCTCTCTCTCTCTGTCTCTCTCTCTCTTTCTCTCTCCGAGCATGCCCACCTCCAGAAGCCTGGATAATAGCTCCTGCTCTGCTGGCTCAATTGAATCAGCCCCAGCATCACAGGCAGGGTGGGGGAGGGACGGAAGACCTAAAGCACCACCAGCAGCAACCAAAGCTAAAAGAAGCAGCAATAAAACGCCTCCTTCAGTGCCTGGGTGTTGTTCAGTATATAAAGCTGCCAGCACTGACACTCTCTACATTTTTATCCAGTTTCACTCCCCAGTTTAGATGTGCCCAGTTCCCTCAAACCATTGTAGCATAGACTCCTTCCCTTCACAAGATCCCACCAACACTGGAAGGGTGAGGGGAAGCATGTTCTTCCTCCAAAACATGTAAAGCTCCACCACATCTTCTCAAACTGCCACCAATGTGATGGACAGCTCAACACACTTGGAGGAGAACACTAACTGCTAAATTGGTTATATAAGCTAATAGAAACCCAAGGCTAGCTTCACACTGAATGATGAGATGACGGGAGGACCACCACACCCACCCAGAAAGAGAGCGAAAGACAGTTATGCTGAATGATGGGGGAGAAGGAGAACCACACTACTCGGAGAGAGAGAGAGAGAGAGAGAGAGAGAGAGAGAGAGAGAGAGAGAGAGAGAGGGGGGGGGGGGGGGGGGACAGTTCTTTTTAGTCCTGCTCCATTTTAGGGAAACTCAGTGTCAGAATTGTTTTCAGTGGTGGTGAATGGAATCAGGCGTCTGCCTCTAAAAGCTCTTTCACAGAATGTTATGACATGAAATGGTTATAATTGCGCTGCCTGATGCCTGAGACATTTAGTTTTGAGAAGCTTTTGAACTAAAACTGAAGCCAGTCATGGTGGAGGGAAACATGCAGGGTGTAGTGTGGCAAAATGGTTCCCAAAGAAAACTGATTTAGTTCATATTTACTATTCTACCATAATCAACCACCACTCAGAAGACACATATAGCTTCACTGGTGGAACCTTAGATGCTGCCTCAAAGGCTGTTGATAGTTTCAAATTATTAGAAACTTTAAAAAACAGTAAAGTTTTTTACAGTAACTTAGCTCCACTCAGTTCATACTAAAGGAGTATTTCAGCCAGCAGAGTTCATTGTCAGAGACGAGGAGGGAGAGGGAAGGGGAGGACGCACACAGCAGTTAGATGAATATTGGTTTTAATAAGAGAAGGAACAAAACACAAACACGAAACACAAAAACACAAAGGCCCCGGCTCAAACACAAATACACGAGACGTTCCAGGCCCGTGCGCCCCAAACTAACAAAGAAAACGAAAACCAAGGAGTCCGGCTCGAGCTCACAGGCTCACACGGCCCGGGACGTGGATGCAGACTGGAGAGACTGGACGCGCTCTCTCGTCAAGGAAAACCGGGGGGAACACGGGCCTGAAATAACAAATGGAGAGACAGGCATTAAACACAGAACACGTAACACAACCAGAACAAGAATAAGAGAGGACAGGCATGGAAGTGAACACGGAGAGACAGTCAGAGCATGAAAGCGAGAAAAGACAAATACAGACACAAAGAGACAGGGATCGGCTGGGTTTAAATAAGGGGAGAAAACGTGACACAGGTGATACAGGTAACGAGGGGCAGGTGAAAATAATGGACGGGACGCGATACAAACGGAACAGACACACTAGGTAGGGAACAAGGGGACACCACAAACCGGACACAAATATGGGGACGAAGAAGGAAGACGGGGGAAAACTAATATTCGGGAGAAGGGGAACGGGATCTACGAGACGAGAGCGAGGTGACCGTTACATTCATCTACATCAGGCATGTCCAAATCACGGCCCGCCGTCAGATTTCATATAATGTGTTATTTATAGCTCGCTAAATTCACTTGTTTTAATCTTTAATGATAACAGACCACCTTGCATTACTTATAACTCCTGTTTAAAATGTTCACGAGGCAAAGATATTGATCAAACTCAGAAATTTAAGGTATTCTATACAGTTTGTTCAATGTTATCTGACTCTCCAGATATGAAAGTAAGGCAGAATTGTGCTTATATTTGCTAACATTGCCGTTTGAAAAATAAAGGTAATTGTGATAATAAAAATTGTTTTATAACAGTGTGTATTTTCATGTAACTTTTGTGGTTAAAAAAAATGTTGGAAGAAACTATTGGCCCCCGGGCATCTTCACTTTATCAAATTTGGCCCTTTTTGCAAAAAAGGTTTGGACACCCCTGATCTACGTAGTCTTAAAGCCACAATAGCAGAAACAGCATGACGGAGAATGAAGGTCGGAAAATGTCACGTATAAGGGAATTACAACTGCTTTGATTCAGAAAAACACACAAACTTCATACACTAAATGGACAATAGTATTGGGACACACCTGTTTTTCAGGGTTTGGGCTAGGTGCGGGGGGGACTTGAGCACCTGCCCCTTTCCTCTTGGGTGCCCCAAGTGCCCTTTTCTTGAGGCTTTTTTTTATGTGTGTTTGCATGTAGAGTCCCGCCTGTGCCCCTCAACAATAACATTTAACTATTAATCACAATTTTGCTAAATAAAAGGATCTGGCTTGCGTCAGTAACATTATGACCATTAACCAATGCTCACCCTTGACGGCAGAGCACGCTGGTTACGAGCCGGGAACGAGCTCACAAAGAGCACGCACAGTTTTACCAGCTGGGCGGTGCGGAGCTGTAGGGGAAACACAAATGAACTGGGAGACGCAGACTGGTGCAACAAAAACCAGTAAGTAGGGTGTACAGCGTACACTATAGTCTATAGCACACATGAGTATTAGGGTATTATGTACACGTTGTTAAGTTGTCTTGTGGCAGCTGACGAATTGAAACAAACGAGCATGCTGTGCAACAGCGCCACAAAACATTACCTGTCCTTTTATTAACTGCACAAGTCGTGCTGGTCATTAGCCGCTAGCTAACTGGGTAAGGGTGTCATGGGTCTGTATCTCTGTCCACCATTTTAGGGAGCATATTTCGTTTTAAAGTAAGTTACAGGCTTTTCCCTGCCTTTCTGGAGGGCTTATATTTCACTAAAGACTATCTAATATGCATATCCACATAATTATGGATTATTATAATTATGATATTAAAAAAAACACACTGTATTTGAAAGAAAATACATTAAGAAACAGATTATATTAGATTTATATTTCAAATATGACCAAATTCTGATTTTAAATGTAGATATAGTATGATATAGTATATAGTATATAGTATGATATAGTATGATCCGATTCCATATTAGATTCTTGATGAATGTGGGTTGTTGTTATTCAGCCTGATTCTATGTGTCCCTTTTTAACTTTGAGCACCCGCCCGTTCAAACGTCTCTGCACGGCCCTGGCTAGGTCCCTTACTTCCAGTGAAGGACATAATGCTTCAGCAGACCAAGACATTTTGGACAACGCCATGCTTCCATCTTTGTGGACCCAATTTGGGGAAGAACCTTTTCTATTCCAGCATGACTGTGTCCTAGTGCACAAAGCGAGCTCCATAAAGATGTGGCTGGATGAGTTCGGTGTGGAAGAACTTGACTGGCCACACAGAGCCCTGACCCCATCCAGCACATTTGAGATGAACTGGAACGGAGATTGTGAGCCAGGCATTCTTGTACAACATCTGTACCAGAGCAATTCCTGAAGCAAAGACTTGTTCTACTTTGTTGTGTGCTGTCCTCTAGTGGTATATGCAGCTAACAGCATCACAGCAGTTCCAAAATAGCAGTTCAACATTCCTTCCTTCCGAGTGGGTTTGGTGTGAAAGTGTTCATTTTAGGTATTTCTTTACAGTGGTGGTGAATGGAGTCAGGTGTATCCAACACAAGTTGCCATTTATTTACTAGTGACACTAGACGTGTCTTCTGAGTGTTTGGAATTCTTGTGATGGTTAAATAGTAAATTTGAACTAAATAACTTTGGAGACTATTTTGCCTCACAGTGTCACTACGAAACCAAACGCCTTTCTTAAGGAAATTAAGGAAAATTAAGGGGAAAAGTGCACAGATTAAGGCGGATTAAGGAGTAAAACTACCGAATTTCCCCCGTTTTCAAATTTGCCCCTTAAATAATAGAACCTCCTGAATTAACACCTTAAATTTAAGATTAAGGAGTTTCACATTCATGCCTTAAATCTAATTAGAAGGTAAAATGAAGGGGTTGGTTTCACAAATAAATGGCCACTTACTTCAAATTAAGGGGTTTGGTGTATTTTCAGAGGGAAATTAAGGGAGGTTTAAGCACATTGTAAGTACATTGTAGGGCATTAACGACTTCAGATTTTTTCAAGTCGACTTATCCATCAAGATAGTCGAAGTCGAGTCGACTAGTCGT
>JBBIGA010004841.1:0-15647 GCA_037576975.1 Alestes dentex | reverse complement strand
CCCCCACCTGAGCTGTAGATCTCTGCAGCTCGTCCAGAGTCACCATGGGCCTCTTGGCTGCATTTCTGATCAGCGCTCTCCTTGTTCGGCCGGTGAGTTTATTAGCACTCATCAGGCAATGTCTATGGGCAACTGGCTGCACTCAGACCAAATAATAATTACGCACACCCCACTTTGCAGTTATTTATTTGTAAAAAATGTTTGGAATCATGTAGGATTTTCGTTCCACTTCTCAAGTGTACACCACTTTGTATTGGTCTTTCACATGGAATTCCAAAAAAATTGATTCATGTTTGTGGCTGTAATGTGACAAAATGTGGAAAAGTTCAAGGGGGCCGAATACTGTTGCAAGCCACTGTATGTGGGCCATTTAATGTAGAACTTTGTTGATGTGCTTTATAGCAAACCTGCATCTGATCTCCACCACTGCAGTAATGCTGATCTCTGTTCAAGCCGCTCATTCAGTTGAACATCTTAACCCTCATGTTGAGTTCATTTAGGCTTAACACTCTTTGGGAACATGTTAGTTGATTATAAATCCATGATAATATGTACAGTATATTACTACCTAATGCTGTGTGGGAAATTTCTACTAACTCAAATGTATGTGAACAGGTTTTGAACTTCCATTTGCTATTGGATGTTTTGTAGGCCTCATTCACATAAGGTCATACAACTCGTTTTTCTAAGAAAAAAATATTATAGAGAGATTTTGACTGTAACACATACTAAGATGAAACATTTTGTTCTGTTTATCACATAGAACATGATTTCAGTGTTTACCAAGGACAATGTTTTTAAACCATTAACATTTTCTGAAAAAGCAGCACCAAATCACGTGTCGTGTTCCTGGTCAAAAGTGACCGGCATTATTTATTCAGTAAAGAAAAAAGACAACGTTTTTTTGTGGTTGCTAAGGTATAAAATGTGGTTGCTGTGGTGTCGGAGTGGGATGCTAAGTAGTTTCTAGGCAGTTGCTATGGTAGATGAGGTGGTTGCTAGGGTTTTTTTAGGTGGTTGCTAGGGGTGTTTTGGGTGGTTGCTATGGTACAAAGTAATTTCCTCCGGGATCAATAAAGTTTTCTGATTCTGATTCTGATATACAATTTGGTTGCTAGGGTGTTGCTATGTGCTTGCTGCGGTGTATGATTTGGTTGCTAAGTGGTTTCTAGGCAGCTTCCGTTTGTAGGAGGTGCTAAAGAGTTTCTGGATGGTTGCTCTGGTTTACCAAGTGTTGCTAGAGTGTTGCTAGATGCTTGTTATGGTGTAGGAGGTGGTTGCTAAGGAGTTTCCAGATGGTTGCTAGGGAGTTTCCAGATGGTTGCTATGGTATAAAAGGTGGTTGCTATGGTGTAGGAGGTTGTTGCTATGTAGTTTCCAGGTAGTTGGTGGGTGTAGGATTGTTGGCTGGGAGTTTCGATGTGGTTGCTCAGGTGAAGGAAGCGATTGCTATGGAGAATTATTTCTTCAGGAATCTTTCATTTTTATTTGAATGAACTGTCAACGGGTTCCCCATGGAGTAAAAACTGAATTGGAGATCCTGTCAGGGAAAAGGGGACATAAGGGGTGTGTGTGTGTGTGTGTGTGTGTGTGTGTGTGTGTGTGTGTACCAGCATGGTGGGGTGTGGGAATGTTCCAAAACTCTGTTTTATACACTAGTCATGGTCTTACTCATTAATTTCTAATGACCCGTTCATTAAAACACACAAAATGTAATAAAAATTCTCAAATATTTTTTATGCATTCCAGTGCCTTTTGTAAACAAAGTCATGGAACCTTATGACAAACCAATGAAATTAACTGCATTTTCTAGAGAGAAATTTTAAAAAATCGTTCGGATTTGACTGGAACACAATAGGAGGGTTGAATGCAGAACAGGTGCTCAGTGTTCTCGTTTTTGTTGCACGCGTGGTGAGATTCCACCGATGGAGGCTCAGTCGGTTGAGGTATTGAAGGATTTGTGTCTGTAGAGCTGGTGCCCCTCAGTCTGTTATGATGCTGCTGAAAGCAGTGTGGAATGATGCTTGTTGCGGAGCCGTTTGTTGTGTGTGGCGGTGAGGCCATGGTGACTCAGCAACCCAGCCCCCCCTACCACCACAGCCACAGCCACACACACACACACAGCCACAGACACACACACACACACAGACACAGACACACACACACACACACACACACCGCCTTGCTGCTGACAGCACGCCAAACTGCTGGCCACTGGGGCACATTAGAGAACATCAGCCACCCAAGGCTAGGGATCAGACACCGCACACATACAGCACCAGTACTCCAGCTGCGCCTTTGGTATGGGCTGTTAGTATCAAAACACATTCAAAAAACAAGGAGAAACCACACCTCTATTATCAGGATGATTTCTGATTGCATCCCTGTGGGATTCTAGTAGTGTCTTAGCACTTAGTTGCAGGTTTCAACACTGAGAAATTGAGTGAGAAATGTGATTGTGTGATTCCTTTTTTGAGTATATTGATGATTAATCTGATCTTCAGTGCAGCTCCTGAAGGCCTAACCCAGGGATGTCAAGCTCCGGTCCTGGAGGGTAAGTGTCCAGAAGTTTAATGGTTCTCCTCCTCAAACACATTCACTAAACCTGATAATTAATTGGGAACCAGGTGTTTCTGAGCAGGGAAATCACCAAAACCAATGGGAGAGCTTGCTGAACTGGACATTTCTTTCCTGATTTCCAACTGAAACAGGGCGTTCGCGGTCCATAGAAAACGAGAAATAATTGTGGGTGGGATTTTTTTTTCATTAGGATTGTGAACTGTGGGAGTCAGAGACAGAAACTCATTGAACAAAAATAACATCTTATAGCATTTATATAACATTTCATAATGTTTAGAGTGTATTTTCATCTACCCAAAGCACAGTAGAAAACTTTCCAAATCCTGCAGACCTCTGAATGACCTCATGTTAACATGGACGTTGGCTACAACATAAACTGTTAAAACTGGTCTGTGATTGTCCTACAGCTGCTCCAGAAACTGACAATCAAACTGAGAAGTAATTCCAGCGAGGAAAGCCAGATAAGTAAAGGATTGTCTGCAGCTAGTATTGCGCAGATCAGTGTATGTGCAACTGGGAATGGAGGTGAAGACTGGTATTATCACCAAAAAAATCAATCTTTGCTTCCTGTACTGTATGATGAAGTTGCACATTAGAGGATGGTACAAAAAGTCAAGCCTAGAATTTGTCTTTTGAATGACCTGTCTCAGTGGATTGTGCTTTAAATGACCAAGGACAGTAAATAATGAAGTGAAACAATACTATGTTAAATATAAACATGATTCTGCTGGATAAAAATGAACTCAAATTACAGGCGAGTATTTTCAGTCCCCAGAAAAGATTTTGCCCTCTCTGAAGGTCAGAAGTCCCTGAGGGTTCCCCAGTGCATAGGAGACGACAGTCTAAAAATCAGCGTTTTTATCTGTTGAATGTTTCTTTGTAATTTTAGAAAGAGTTCTGTCACAAACACTGTTGCTGGCAATCCATAAAAACTAACTCCAATTAATGTCATGCAAATGACATCAACGCTAATTGATTGCTACTTACTTCCATGCCCGTTTAATCAAGCTGTTCTGTTTACAGGCCAGAAGGTTCTATGGTGACAGGAATTGATCAAATGTTTGTTGTGACATTTTATCAGGGCCGAGTTAGAGCTGCTTTACACACACACACACACACACACAC
The DNA here is from genome assembly GCA_037576975.1 of Alestes dentex. NCBI lineage: Eukaryota > Metazoa > Chordata > Actinopteri > Characiformes > Alestidae > Alestes > Alestes dentex. Next base: position 11,942 of record JBBIGA010004841.1, on the reverse strand, counting down.
ACACACGTATTTCCCAGAGTGCACCGTCTATCCTGCATTAAGGGATTAGAGGGCCAGCTGCTGGGGTGATTGAGCCCCATCTCGAGCCACACACACACACACACACACACACACACACACACACACATACACACACAAACACACACACACTCACACATATATACACAGCACTTCCCTCAATGAGCACAGGGTCCAATAGATGCTGCTGCACTGAAAGAGAGAGAGACAGAGAGAGAGAGAAAGAGAGAGAGAGATAGGAAGGCAGCCTGCATTTAATTCTTTCATTTGGAGAGGAAGCAGACTGTTGAGAGCGGGAGGATGAGGAGGAGGGGCTTGTGGGTAACAGAGCATGCTCAGTTCGCGCCGGAGGCCGGCAAGAGCGTCTCGGGCTTTTTATCTGCAGTAGGGCCGTAAGAGGAGTGAGCAAGAGAGAGAGAGAGAGAGAGAGAGAGGCTGCAGAAAGCGTGTCTATGAGCGAGTGGACGCTCCTCCTGTGCAACACACACTCTCACTGACCCCAGCGAGGCTCAGGACAAGCACGGGCTCTTCTGGAGCGAGGCATGATGTGCTAGTGCAGGCGATTCACATGGCAAAGGCGAGGGCACTCAGGACTTTGTCCCTGACCCCCGCCATGCCACTGGATGACTGGCCAGCCGAGTGGGGAGACAACGCTATGGCAATGGGACAGCCCTTACTGCACTAATGAAAGGCTTCAAGCTCGCCTGGTAAGAACCGCAGCGTTTACCCTCGTCTCCAGAGGTGCCACTGCCTGTATTAACCCGTTTAACTCTTAAGGACCACGGACAGCTCCAGCCTTCAGCCTGGCTCTGTAGACGCTGCATGCCTTACGGGGCGGTTTTGTCGTGTTTACTGCATAATCTGTGCTGGATAACGTGCCTGTAAGCCTTAAGGTTAATAACAGAATAGTCATCCCGCAGTTTAAAGCCCCCTATCTTGTGGCTTTTGCAGTCTTACGACAAACACTTCCGGACGACCCCTTTTGACTCAAAACCTCAAAACCTTTTCCTTTCCTCTCCTCCTCTACTGCATTGCCGCTGCTGCTGTCTGTGTGTGTGTGTGTGTGTGTGTGTGTGTGTGTGTGTGTGTGTGTGTGTGTCCGCCTCCTCCTGCCGGCTAACGGATATTTTTAGTGCCGAGCTCCACTGTGCCGCAGGAGGAGAGAGCATCAGCAGTACTGTAGGAAGCAGCTGACCACTGACCGCTCTATACATTCAGCCTGTCCACTGTTTTCATCCTCCGGACAATAGCACTGTGGCCTTAGCCCTTTTAACTACAAGCTTATTATTCGGCAAAGACTCTCAAGGCTTACTGCTTAATGTTTCATTAATTAAGAGTAATTGCTGCGTTTGCATTAATTACTCAAACTACTGTGAGATATTCAGAATTCAGTGTAATTTGGTAACCACTATGAATTGCTTAGTAACTATTATGAATTACTCTGTAACTACTGTAAGTCACTCCATTACTCTGTTACTCTATACTGTATCGTTTACTGCTATGAAATACTAAGAAACCACTATACAGTTTTCAAAAATCACTTCTATTGATTTTTTACTTAATTATATGGATTATTCAAGAACTGCCACTAATTACTTTGCAACCACTATCAACTACTCTGTAACCACTATGAATTGCTCAATGAATTAGTAGCAATTGTGGATTACTTAGTAACCACTATGAAAATGCTAAGTAACTACTATGGTTTACCCAGTAACCACTATGATTTGGTAAATAGCTACTTTGGATTACTCAGAAACCACTATGAATTATTATGTGACTACTATTAATTATTCAGTAACCTTTCCAAAACTAAAGTATATAAGTCATGTTGTGAACATGAACAGTTGACCTTTCCATGCTCTGACCACAGATGTGTTCTTATGCAGGTACTGTTACTATGTGGAAGCTTTACAGAACGTTGACACAAATTGGCACACATTCGAATTAGTATAGAAATGTCAAATGTCAGATATTAATTTTTGAACATGTACTGAAGTTCATAGGCGTTTTTGTTTTAGTAGCCACAACACAATCCGGCCCAGTGGTGTTAAAGCGTATGTTGTGGCTTCACGGTCCAAACTAAATTCATGAGGTTAAATGACATTTTTGCTAATGTTTATCCAACCTTCCAAAAGTTATTATGAAGGAATGCATTTGTGGGCAGAGCCTGGTTGGGTTAATTGAGGTTTAGGCTCCCACGTGTATTTCTCTGGATTTGTTTACAGTGCCTGCACGTTGATGCAGGCTAACACGGACGAGGGACGCCTCTGTCCAAATGAATTAGCGAGGTTGCTTCTTATTTCTTCTCATATAAAGCCCAGATGGATCCAGAGTGAGACCTAGGTCAGGCGGTGCAGGGAGGCTTTCCAACCCTCCTGGATGTGGTCTGGGAGCGAAGGAGCCATTCGACTGGCACACTTAGCGTTCAGCTCTGCGGTTATATAAGGCTCTGCCCTCTTTAGCTGGCTTTCTGCGTTTGGCAGCAGTTGCTTTATTTCGGGCTCGCTGCAAGAGTGGAGGGGGATTAGAATGACTCAGTGCTTTTTTTTTCTCCTCCATGCTTTGATGACGAATAGCACACCTTTGATCAGGGGGTCCGTCACTCTGAAGCGAGTTATGCAATTTCAGCTTGAGAGGAGAGTGACTGTGCTTTATTTTTTTTTATTATTCCTTCATTTTTTGGAATGTCTCATGTTGATCCCTTATCGGACTGTGATTTTTGATCTTTGACAAGGTGTTTGTTTTGTGATTTTTATCAGACAAACGTATAGTTAATCATAATATTATCAAATATAAATGTTTTAATATAATAAATATATGATCATATGTCAAAATGATATATTGGACTATAATATAATATAATATAATATAACTTATGTTATTATCACTTTAGAACATCCAGTGTTACTGCTTCGCATGTTTGGTTTTAGCTTAATGTACTATGTGCAAAAGTTTTGGCACTCTGGTCTAATGATTTTGTTTATTTTCCAAGCATAAATAGGTACACACCCACACTTCTGCATATTATATTTTATATTTTTAAACGGAGCATATAAATCACTGTAAATGTGATGGAAATTTTTTAAACATAGTATATAAATAAATGTAAACGTAAATAGATATTGTGCACTAAAATTAGCAGAAAAATGCAAAGTGTCCTCTCTGCAGAGAACTTATACTTTGATCAGGAGCTGTTCAAACTGTATGACTGTAAGAGTGGTCTTCAGTGACGCAAGGAGAAGGGTTTGATTTTGGTTCCAGCTGAAGGAACGTGTTGCTGCGTGTGCTGGGTGAGGGACTGGGGGAGTGGGCAGGGCTTCTGAGGAAGTGAGCATCGAAAGGTTCCTGTGAGGACAGTATCTGACTAGCAACAGTGCTACCTTAAAGAGATACGGCGTCTGAAAAATGCTCAACTTGCTCAGTACAACTTGGCAGCTTCATTCTCTGCTGTTTAACGAAGTCTTGAATGCATTGAACCTTTTCATGCCCCCTGAATGGCTACAAGTGAGTAAAACACTTGCCTGTGAATCCGATGACCACAAAATCGCAGGTTCGAACCCCCCACTTTCTACCATTGTGTCCTTGAGCAGGACACTTCAGTGTCTCCAGGGGGACTGTCCCTGTAACTAATGATGTAAATCGCTCTGGATAAGAGCGTCAGCCCCCCCCCTTAACCAACATATTAGACATAATATTTGTAGTGGGTATTAATTATTATGTCACAGGTAGTTCTGGCTTTACAATGTAATTTGCTAAAAGGAATTCTGTGGTTCTCCGTTCTGACTGGATCTTTGTGATCATCACTTCGCCTTACTCGCCTGCATCCAGCCACAGAAGCACAACCACGACAGAGCGTATTATAATCCACAGTTCTGCCAAAATGAACTAGAACCAATAAAACGAGACACAAGCGAACACCATTGTCAAGAACAAAACACTCCCACTATAACCAACCAAGCTATTTTTGGGACGGGAGAGCTCAGTTTCTGACACACATGGTTTTTCTGTTTCAGACACATTGCATTATACTGATGCTCCACCTTAAATACTGAAATTCCACCTTAAATACTGCAGACCTTTCTCCAAAACACATTAAAAAGTAGCTGAACATGGATGAAACTGATCCAAGAGGTGGAGAGAAGTAAGGCAGGAGCCTCTGTTGTTCAGAAGGACATTCACCAAAGCGGTTGAATTTCCAGGGAAACTCAGTTTCAGTTTGTGTTTTTAATCTGTTGGGACCTGCTGATGTTGCCTTTAAATGTCTTACACAGTTGCGTAGCTAATTCCTCCGAGCTTTTAGCTGTTTAGTCCATGGTTTGGTGACATTTTACTTGATGTTTTCAGTGTAGAAGTTTCATGAATCTCATTTAACTGCATTTATCTGCAAAAAAAAAATATTTCTTGTGGCGGAGTGTAAATAAACCTTTTTGTTGATCAGTTTCTGTGCCACTGTTTCAAATTCTAATAATGATATCAATCATCAGTGGTATAACTGGAATAGTAATTTATGTACACTCATGGTCATGTGAGTGTATCATTTGATAAATGTGTCATTTCCTAAAATCACAGAAGATTAATAACTGGATTATTAGTCTGGAGTCTTTAAGCCTGAGGAGCAGATCTTAAAGACCAATGAAGGCAGATTCTTCTTTTGTTTGCGAAGTATAGAAGACAGTGTCTATTCTAACATTGCTGTGCATGTTTAACACTAACCCACGACCCTAGTAAGGATTACGTGGTTACAGAAAATGAATGAATGACTGTTTAACACTAATAGTGTACAATAATTTTCCCATTTTAAACCCTAAGATTAGTTTAAGATTAACCCCTTCACTTCCCAGTCTTATTGCATTATGTACAGTTCGGTGAGTGCCTTGTCTGTATTTGTCACAGCACACAGTGACTTTACTGCCTCCGTTTAGGAGAGTAATGGAGTTGCCCGTCTGCGCTGTGGCTCCAGCGGCCCGAGGGTTAACTGCCACTTTAATCCTGGTTTATGATGCGGCTTCAGTGGGCTCTTCCTGTCCTGGTTTAATGCTGGCATATTGCTGCACTCAGAGAATGTGCTTCTGTGTGCAGATGTGTGCACATCATGTGAGCATCCGCCTGCATTGAGGGGAACGTTCCCAGCAAAGTAGGTCACAGACAGCAGGCGTGTACGCAGCGGCATTGAGGCAGCAGGGTTTGTTGTTACTGATAAATGTGTGACAATAGCTGGTTATTGTGGCTTTTTCTTGAAGGCAAGTGTGCATACAGTGATAATCAGGCATATCTACCTATCTGCAGCATACTAGGGATGAACCGAGCCGATGCTCAGTATCTGTATTGGTCTGATATAGTCCAAAATCTTATCCAGAGCGACGTACATCAGTGTAGTTCCGAGGACTGGATTGAAAACGTCCTCTCTATAGAATGACTGAAACATTTTTAGGGCACTAAAAGGGAGCATGCATAGAACCCTTTACAGCATTTTAATTTTAAGGGTGTTCTTTTTTATTTGGGTCATTTGAATTGAACTTTAAATAAGTTACATTCTCAGCGAAAGCTCAAAAACAGTTCTACATAGCGTCGTTTGCTTCTCTTTTTCATGGGTGCCAGTGATTGTAGGGTGGACCAGATATTTTATGTGGATGCTGTGCTGGGCGCCATTCAGATTAATCAATTCCATCACGTTCACACTGCAGTGGCTTATCGATATTTTGCTTTCGAATTTGATTTCAGCGTGCCAGGAAGTGACCGAACTGCACTAGCAGCATCTAATGGCTTCAGATTCCTGTTATGGTCATTAGTGATAATGTGTAATGGCCTGTTTCGCAGGGGCATGTGGCAGTTTGGAACGTGCCCCTACATACTGGGAGTATTTCAGAGGCACCTGACCACCTCTTTGATGGCAAAGATGAAATGTCATTAGAATTTGCCACAAGGGCACATTCCTCCTCTTGGAGACTCAATAGTCACTCTTGTCATTGCTCTGCCTCGTATATTATTATATATATTGACATCACTTTTACACCGGATGTTCGTCATCTTGAACGAAGCTGAAGATTTGAATGGCCTTTTTTTCACCCTGTAAATGAATCTCACTATTTTTTCTACATATAAAGGTTCACATTTCAGTACCTGTCCTAATAATTCAGTTCCACGTTAATTCACTGCATAATAATCACTTTGCAAAAATGATTACAGAATACACAAAGAAGCCTTTTCTTATTGCGTAATATAAATATCGAACAATATAAAGTATATACCCTATTGGGGTTATAATGCAGTTACTTTATTGTCCCAAAATGTTTCTATATATTTAAAATTGTCAGCTTGAAATGAACTAAACTGCAAGTTGCTGGTGATAACAGTGATAAACAAAAAAACAGTAGTAGACCTAAACTAGACTGCATTTCCACAGAGAAAATGCAACGTGTACTTGCTCAAATGCAGAACACAGCGTTAGCATTAGCGTCAGCGTTAGCATTAGGATAACATTAGCATAGCATTAGCATTAACAGAGCATTAGCATAGCATTAACATTAACATAGCATTAGCATAGCATTAGCATTAACATAGCATTAGAATTAGCATTAGCATAGCATTAGCATTAACATAGCATTAGAATTAGCATAGCATTAACATTAGCATTACTGTGTGTGTGTGTCCCAATACTTTTCTCCACATAGTTGACAGATCTGTCCCAATACTTTTGGCCATATTGTTCAGTTTAAACAGTTGTGTCTTTGGGGGCGCGGCCTGAGGTCTCATATGAAGTTTCATAAGGTTTGGTCACTGTATGGAGCCTGAAAGTTTCTTCTTCTGAAACCGCATTCATTTCAGTGGGGTTAAAAATGAGTGGAAGTGGATGGGGAAAAAAGGGTGAGCGAAAGAAAAGGAAAAGACGAGTGCATGTCATCACTGACCAGGTTTGTGTGTCGGGGAAGTTGGCCTGAGGTATCACATCAAGTTTAGTGGGTTTCGGACGAAGCGTGTCCGAGCAGGACTATCTGAAAATTCGGGATGCCAATACATTTTTTGCCCGAAAAACGTGAATAACAAATGAACAACAAGACGTAGCAAAAAGCTGTGAACAAGCTCGATATTCCAGATCGGGCCCAACGTTTCAGATTCGGAATGGTGTCTCTATCTTGAAAGCCCTGGGAGGAGTAGGGGGCCAAAAAACGGGTGAACAGAAGGAAGAAGATAAAGACGATAATAAAACTTAAGAAGAACAATAGTGTGCTTGTAGTAGTGCAAACATTGAAAGTGAACAGTGTACAAAGTGGCATAGTGCTTGAAATAATGTATCAAATGTAGGAGTTGAATACTGTCAATATTATATGAATATTATATAAACGGGTAAAAATTAAGAAAGGAGTGCAGTTGACTGTAGTATGTTAGATTAAAGATAGCAGCATGACAATGAGTAGAATCATATGATGCTTGAGATTAGTAGTGGAGTCACATGAAGCGTGAAATTAGTGACAAGTAAGAATCCAGACTTAAGAAGAAGAGGCTTAAGGTATGAGAAGTGTGGATGGTCATAAGTAAGGCAGGCATGAGGATTAAAAACTCCTCCTGAGTCTTTGTCATCCAGAGGCTCCAACAGGGCCTGCAGCTTTCCTGATATTCACCTGCTTTAAGGCTTTTTGCGTGTCATTAGCTGAGACAGTGATCGTGCAGTGACTGAGTGGCTGATATAAAATAACATCAGTTATTTGCAAACTAGGCATAGATTGCATTCAGCTTGTCCCTGAATTCAGATTGAGCGGTGGTGTTTCTGCCTTCATAGTTCAAGATGGGACATAAACCCTGATGCGAGTCCTACAGGTTGAAGTGAGACTCCATGTGTTTCCTGTAGTGGTGTTTGGTTTTTCTCATCACTCTCCATCCATTGTATGATTCAGTATTGTATTGGTCCTTATCACTGGAGCTCAGACCATTGGTTGAATGCAGCGGTGCAGGCGTTCACAACATCCCTAATTGTTGTGTTGCCCCACAGTTTCTGATTGTGAAATGTCCTGATAGCGACTGCAGGCACAATCTGGTTGGTTAACATGCTGATCACTGCTCGCCTTCAGAATTACCCAGTCCATGTCCTATGACGCATTCTGCAGCGTAGCCTCTGACTGGATGGGCCAGTCTTTGATCATCCTCAAGACTGGAGGAGCCGTTACCCTTCTTTGATTTTAACTTGGCATGAGAAAGACAGCGTTGCGGACGCTTTCTCCAAATTCCAGACAGAGGACAGCTCTGTAACCATCCTTAAACAGTAGTAGGAATGGAAAAAGTTTAGTATTACCTTGCCTTGTTAAAGTTGCCTGCTACAATGAGAGCCATGTCTGGGTGCTTCTGCTTTTTAGTACGGAGCATGTCGTGTAACTTGGACAGTGCCAAGCCTGTGTTGGCCTGAGGTGGCATGAACACCACTGTGGTGATGACTGAGCTAAAGTTGCGGGACAAATAGAAAAACCTGCGCAGGATGATTAGATGCTGTAGGTGTGGTGAACATGAGAAAGTATAGTCACGTTCTTCCCCTAACGCCACTTATTTTGACCATCTCCAGTGGCCAGGATGGTTGGATGGAGAAAGTTTTTGATTTCCTATTTCACAGAGTGTTTGTCTGTCGTATGTGATTAATACTGACATGCTGCGTAAATTATACCCCAAGAGCCTTAAAAAACACTGTCTCTCATTTTCTGTAAGCATTTAATCCTCACTAGGGTAGCAGGTCCAACTCACCTGACGCGCATGTCTTAGAACGGTGGTGAAAACCAAAGACCCTGAAGGAAACCTTAAAAAATACTTAATGAAGTCAAAAAGAAACACACACTGTCAAAGTGACCAGCACAGGCGCCTAGTCACGGCCATGCCAAACCCGGAAGGCATCGGAAATAAACTGCTTCTTGCTTCCTTATCTGTTTCGCCTGCTGCCACTCTACAACAGTGCTGATAGCTGTCTCTTCTGCTTGAAAGATAGGTCACCTTGGTGTGTGCATGTCATGACAGTTGGGTAACCGTGAAAAGATCAATATCATGACCCTGAAGCGTAATTTGGTGTAGTGGAGTGAGTTACTAGACTGATCACCACATAGTCGACTGAGTTTCGATTCCCGGTACAGGTAAACTCACCACACCACACCACTAGGAGTCCCTGGACAAGATTCCTAATGTGACTTTGTCCTACATTTATTACATAACAAGCCTTGCTTCTTTCCCTACTGTGGCTCCACCTAGACTTCACTCCAAATGCTTCTCATAGTACAGAGTCCCGCATTGCAGGAATGTTACTCATCTACTTACTACTTAAGGCATCAAGCCATAGAGTCTTTACGGAATCCTTTCTGTTTTTGTACAAAAGGACACCTGAACCGAAATGGTTCTTTGCTTATATATAGTTCTAGGGAAAATCTTGGCATTATATGGAGGTTCTTCAAACCTCAGAACGATTCTTCACATTCTAACATCTCATTCATAAATATGGGTCTTTAAGGGGATGTTTGTAGTAAACCGATAGCGGTTCCTCTGTGGTATTGCTCCAGTAACCTTTTTATTTTCTAAGGAATACTCTAGAGAAAAAATAAATGTATACAACAAAAATAAAATCAAAATCATCCAATTTATTTCTTTAGTTTAAAACTGCAGTTATGAGACTAATGTCACCAAAATATTACATCTTAAAAAAAATCTCTCAAACTGCATCCAGATTTGGACGCTTGATACAATATAAAGGCTTGATTAGTTCATATTGCTGAGTAAGGCTGTACAATATATATCATCTTTTGAAGGCTGTGGTATGCAATTAAGCTTTTAACTAATTACCAAAGGCTTTATTGTGTGTCCGGTGAACATCCTGACCAATCAGAAATATTCTGTCAGGCATTCACAAGCAATGTGGGCTAATTGCTAATTATCTGACCCATTTATTTTGGTTGTTTAGACTGTCAGTATCTGGATTCATCATAAAACCTGCAAAACCTGCAGCATCTATGACTGGTCAGGATGGTAACAGAGCACAGTAAGAGCATTGTGTGCGTATTGCAAAATAACGATAAATCATACAGCTTTAATGTGCTTCTATTATAGATGAGAATGTGTATAACAGTTGCCGTGTATAGCAATATATCCGCTATAGGGTATGTTGTTCATGCCGTGCAGCTTTATTGCTGTGTTTTTGCAGACAGCAATAGAGGTGGGTGGGGGGGGTGAGATCACTGGTGTTGGGAACGCTGGGAATGGGGGAAGGGTGACAGAGCAGAGCAGAGAGAGAGAGAGAGAGAGAGAGAGAGACATTAACGTGACGTGACCGCTGCTGCTGACGTTTGCGGCTCCATTCATGAAAAGTATGAATAATGAAGGGTCTGGGGTAGGGGCCGTTTATCCAGAGCAAAAGCCGTTGCCCTCCCCTCCGCATGCTCCGGCTCGATCTGAGGGAGAGATTTCTGCAGCTCTAACGGGAGAAAAGGAGGAGAGGGCATTTGTAACAGAGGAAATGAGCAAGCTTGTGTGAGTCAGCTTGGCTCCGCCTCCGCATCACTCCATCCTCGGGCTGCATGAAGGCTGAATGAATGAGGCAGGGAGGCACTTTTAGCCGTTCTCCATGGCTTCCAGGTTTGTCCGCATCTCCTTTCAGCTGAGGGTTTGATTGCACGTGGGGGGAAGTCGCTGCCTTCATCTGCCTTCATTAACTTTTATCTCCTGCTGTCGCCTCCACTGTGCTCGTTTGTGCATCCGTCTCCATGTGGTGGTTTGGGGGTGGGGGGCGGGGGATGGGGTGGGTGATTATCTGCCTCTGAGCACGGATGCTTTATGGCTCTTTCCAGAATGTGTCCACATATGAAGAAATGCACTGCGCTGTCTGGATGTGGTTTGATCTTTTCAGATGTTCAGTCCAGTGTCCCATTGGCCATAGCTCCACTGCAGCAAGGATGGCAGCATCCCTCCATCTCTGGAGCGTTCTTGTAGCTCCACGGCACAGGACACTGACTGGGAAAAGACCAGAACTCAGCTGTTAAAGCCCCATCCACACACCTGCCACGCTGCATTCATGCCTGGATATTCGTGTAGGTGTTTGAACTGGTGGTCATCTTCTTGCTGGGCCGCTGCTTGTGTGGGAAATCGAGGAGAAAGTGAGAGTGGAGATTGTAATCTTGGGGTTTAAATGGATTTCACACTGGAGTACGTGTGCAGCAGTGCATTTACATGCTTTTTACGTCTTTACTGGGGGTTCCTGTTATGGTAAACAAACATGGTTGTAACATCTTTAATATCTTCACAAGAAAACCTCCCAAACAGTAACTTTATTGAAAGAAAAAAATGTTTTTAACTCAGCAAACGCTTTTAAAAATGTCTTTTTGGCCTGTTTTTCAGTCTATTTCAAATAGTGTAAAATAGTACTATACTACTACTATTACAAATAATAATAATAATAATAATAATAATAATAATAATAATAATAGCACAGTTCTGAACACTGATAATATGAACACTGGAAGTCTTCTCTAGCTATGTTGGGCCTCATATTAACTGATTAAAGGCACCATAATGACTAGGTCTTTGTGATTTTTATTGCAATAGTCGCTTGCAGTACTGAGATTACACATGGCTTCAATGTGCATCACAGCATTGCAGATGCTCCACATGAGTTTCTGTAGGTATTTATAAGCCCTATATATAAACTACCAGTCAAAAGTTTTAGAACACCCAAATTTTTCTGTTTTTTTTTCTACTGAAATTCATGCGGTTCAGTGTCTCATTGTTCATTCTGCAGAAAGTTCTTCCCAACTATGTTGCAGAAGTTCCCATAAGTGCGCGGCACTTATAGGCTGCTTTGCTTTCACTCTTCTGTCCAGTTCATCTTAAAGCAGCTCGATGGGGTTTAAGTCTGGAGACTTCTGGCCACTCCATGTTTTCCAGCTCACCATCTTGTTCTGTTT
>JBBIGA010004807.1:0-15654 GCA_037576975.1 Alestes dentex | reverse complement strand
AGCCCTAGTGTGTGTGTGTGTGTATATATATATATATATATATATATATATATATATATGTAGAGAGAGAGAGAGAGAGAGAGAGAGAGAGAGAGAGATACATACATACATATATATATAGATAGATAGATAGATAGATAGATAGATAAACCAACTTATCTTACTGACATTTTAATAAGAATATTTATATTTTAAATGGTTATTTTAAAGACCTAGGTGTGTGTAAGTTAAGGTGAAGTGTTAGGTTTGTTTACATAGAATTTTATTCAATAGTGCTCATAGACATTTCAATGTTTTTCCTTCTTAAAGTTTTAGAAACTATTTTTTTTTTTATTAAGGGTTTAGAAATTAGCTTTTTAAGTAAACGGACTGTGTTAGAGCATGAAAGACACAAATAGCAAGAAAGAGATTCCTAACGTGTGGGGCTTGGGTGTGTGGCGTAAAACACTGAGCTGGTAAGACTTTCTTCATGCTCATAACATCTCATGTACCAAAATATTATCCCCAAAGAACCCTCCACTGAAAGATTCATTAAGGAACCAAAAGTAGTTCTTCCATAGCTTTGCTCCAATGTTCCCGTTCTGGCACCCTCATCTTTAAAAGTCCAGAGAAAACTGATCCCATCCATCTACTCCTGCAGCTCCTGTGGTCCTCTAATGCTCTGGGAGCGTGTTACGAGTCTGGCAGCGGCTCCCCGTTGGACTCTGGAGTGGTGGCCTCTCCGCAGAGCTCTCTTTACTGCCCCGTGTACGAGAGCAGGCTGGTGGCCTCCGCGAGGCATGACCTGAACTCCACTTATGGGAAAAACCACAGCTACGGGACTTACAGTTCATACGGGACAGACTCGACTTCTCTCTATTCTCTGGTGAGTATTTTACTTGGTGTATATATATATATATATATATGTATATATATACGTAGTAATAGGTATATTGTGTATATTCAATGTATAGTGTATATTGGTGTATATTTTATATTTATTGGAAAACAAGATCTGCACAATTCCTTTGATTTGAATGTGTACATCATTTTCACATAAAATTATAAATTACTGTACACAATCAACACAATTTTGGATTTAGATTTACATTTGGCCATAATGTTGTTGATGCAAAGTGTTTATTCCTGTGCAAAAAAATGTGTGTGAAAGTCATTTCAGTGAGTAGAACCTTTAATAAGGGCATCACTTTAAAAGAAAAGGGATCTTTGAGCGATGCCACAGAAGAACAATTTTAGTGATGTAAAGGTTCTTCTTACCTTTAAAAGGTTTTCCACACATGCGTGTCTGATTTACAAACCATCTAAACCACAGTTCAGGAAATCTATGGCATCGCTCAAAGATCCCATTGTGAAAAAGAACCTTCACATAGGCTCTTTAAACCAGTTTTAGGGTTCTTCCAAGAACACTTACGTCATTTCTTTGTTTTGTAAACATTCTGTAAATGTTCTTCTCACATCTAAAGGACAAAAATAGTTATTTTAAGAACAATCCGTGGAAAGGTTCTTTATGGTTTTTCTAAACTCTTTCTGGCACCATTATTTTATCTGTATTTGTTAGAAGATGAATGGTTGAAAGATCGTATAAAGACAGTCGTAATACACAACCAGAAGAGGAGGTAGTAGTGTGTGTTGACATGATATCAAGCTTGCACCCATGTTCCACTCACACTCATGTTCAGAGTGATGTTTTCATGGACAGGGCAAGCTTGGTGATAAAGATGGAACAGGATCAGCACAGGGAAGAGTCCCACAAGGACCAGGATATTACCCCAGTGACCATCCCTTCGGACAATACCAGTATGAAGGATACGGGTAAGCTTATTTTCCATCATAAAAGTGTATTGTAAAAAATTATCAGTTAAAGACATTTGATTTGGTAATGCGCAATTGAACTGGTTTTATCAAACTCAAGCAAATTTGTAGTTTAGATTTAGCTTCTGTCCTGTTCCACTTATTTCAGTGAGTAGATTCTCACAATATGTTTTGTTAATCATCATGAGATTATTCGTTGTAAAACTGATACTGAAGAAAGCTGCAATACACAGACAAGCAATATAACCAATCAGGAGGTTTTACTCTGTTTTGTGAGCATCTTGACCAATCACAGCTCCACCTGAGTGGTATTTAAGTGGGTTTTCATGAACCAAGGTATTCAAGGAATTCATTCCAAAAAGAGTCATTTTTAGTCAAAAATGTCAATCGTCAAATGTCACAGTATCGATTCACCAATGAAGATATTGCAAGATGTATTAATCACAATATGTAGCAACGTGATCACAATAGTGACATTTTATGCTTATCATCCTGCTTTAAGATAAGAAAGAACTTTATTTATCCCAAGGGAAATTCTTGTGTTGTCATTAACATTATAAAAGATAATAAGACATGAAAAGATGATTCGCTGTGGCGACCCCTGAAGGGTAAAGCCGAAAGAGAAAGAAGAAGAAGACAATAAAAAAAATAAAAAAGATACACAATAACAATAGTTCTGTAGTGCAGAATATCTTGTGAAAGTGGTTGTAAGATTGCCACACCATACTGTGTGGTTTCATAGTTAAAAGACTTACATGCCTCTTTTAGGTATGGATCCATGGATGTTAGTACGAGAAGAAAAAATGCCACCAGAGAGACCACCAGCACCCTGAAGGCGTGGCTGCAGGAGCACAAGAGGAACCCGTACCCCACCAAGGGCGAGAAGATCATGCTGGCCATCATCACCAAGATGACCCTCACTCAGGTGTCCACCTGGTTCGCCAACGCCAGGAGGAGGCTGAAGAAGGAGAACAAAATGACCTGGTCGCCCCGCAACAAAACCACAGACGAGAAAGGCTGCGATGAAGACAGTGATGATGCTGAGGGGTCGCAGGAGGAGAGTATTAAATCCAAGAAGGAATCTGACGGTCAGTGAACCTGTATTTGATGTCTGATAAGGAGAAATATCAAAGCAAAATGATGCACTGAGTTTTGAGTTTTGTCAATAGCTGCAAAAAAAATAAATCTTCGAAAAGGTATCTGAACAGTAGAAGGTCCAAAAAGTTCTTTACTTCTAATGTGTCAATGTAAAGAGTTTTTAAAAAAGTACATTTGGACACTTTGTATTGGTTTATTCGTCACAAAAGTTTCACACAATATATGAGACTAGAGTGTAGATCCGTCATCAGGCCCCCAATTAAACATTTCATTATTTAAAATGAAATTAAAAAAATTAAATTTAAAGTTTATACTCATTTTAAGTACATCTGTTCAAAATGACTTAGTGTCTTATCCTGTTGCAGATGTAAATGATTTAGCATTAGGAGTCTTTCCCAGGTACACTTACTGGCACAGCATGATACACTAACCACACACACACACACCTACAGACACACACACACACACACATAAACACACATCCACACGCATACACACACATCCACACGCATACACACGCATAACACAACCTTGTGGAAGAAAACCTCTTCAAAAACGTTATAATACAAGGAAAAATGTTTCAATTTACATTAATGGACAAAGAAAGTAAGTTATTATTGGTGTGTTCATAATGGAATTTTTACCACAGTGTAACTACAGCTGTTGGCAGTTTCTGATCATGTAAGCAAAAATGGAGAAACAAGGTTTTGTTCAAACACACAGTGACAAAATGTAACCTGGTTTATGAACTGACCTTAATAAGGGTGAGCACAAAAGCCGCTGTATGGCAGCATAGACACCAAAGTATCAGTTCATTGGAAACCTTTTTTTTGTACCTACACTCTGGCAGTTTTATCAGAAACACCTTCCATGGCGCAGCTGCCTAGGTGTGATAGCAAGGTTGATCTCTAGCGACGCCACAGTCACTTATGGCCAGGAAAAAGAAAGCACGTTTGGCTTTACTCTCTGGATGATTTTTTTCCTGTCCAGCATTCAGTTTGGGTATCTAATGTAAAATGATTGGATGTTAATCTTGTTGAGGAAGCAGTCTTCCCCCTGCCAGGTTTTATGTGATAGGGGCCTAGCTTCTGTGTGGAATATGACATGACTAAACTGGAGAGAAAATTGGATGAAAATCTCCCTCTCCAAAAACAAAGAACACCTAGCCTATAGAAGCACTGTGTAGGCTTACAGCCACATAACAGCAATGTGGAAATATGAGGAATCATCTATTTAAATATGTTAAACAGATTAAGATAGCTACAGAACAAAATGCCACTTTACACCCTGCAAGATGTTTTGCCAGCAAGTCCTACTGTATGATAGCACATTGCACAGATATACCAATGTAACTGATTATTTATCTCACCAAAATAAAGGGCTGAATTGTGAAGAAACTGTGAAATTGTCATTCACTGTCCATAATGCTGGTTAGGCATACAGCTACAGACTGAATCTAATTTAACCAACTCACTAAGTGAAGCAGTGGGCAGCTGATGATGCAGAACCCAGGGAGCAGTTTATGGGCAGGGTACCTTGCTCAAGGGTAACTCAGTGGTGCCCCTGGCAGTCCTGGGATTCAAACCCATGACCATCTGAGCACAGGGACAACTCCCTTACCGCCAGGCTCCCAGCTGATATTGAGGGGACATTCTAGGCACAGTGGTGAAGCCAACATAGTCGTGTCATTGTGGTGTGTGTGTGTGTGTGTGTGTGTGTGTGTGTGTGCTGGGATGTGTAAAGAAATTCAATAAATGTTATTTGATTTCAGACAACCCAAGAGCAGACGATGCAGACCTGGCACAGAGCGATCTGGAAGACTTGGACCTAACCGAGTCCGACAACTCTGAGTGCGAACCCAAAACATCGTTTGCAGTGAGTGTTCACTCAGACTCTCAGGACTGCACGGATCATCGCTTCATCTCTCTTCCAGAGGCGTCCACAAAGTATGATGCCTTCGGTAAAGCCTGCTTAGGGTCGGCTGAAGGCCGTCGACCCACGAAGACTTTCTACCCTCAGCAAGATGGGCAGACGCGTGAGAACAAGCCCAAAATCTGGTCTCTTGCACAGACTGCTACTTCGCTGAACCACGCCGACTACCCGTCATGCATGCACAAAGCTCCGGGCCCGAGGTCGTCCTCTGCAGACTGCCATTTAGACTCAGACCTGGCAGACAGCCAGCAGGACTCTCCAGTGTCCAGTCTCAGAAACTGGATAGACGGTGTCTTCCACGATCCCTTGTACTCACAAAGCAACTTAAACCAAACATTCTCCAACGCTTCTGGATTATGGACGGGCTCCGCCAGCTGCCCGGCTTCAGAGAACCCTGTTCACGGACTGCAAGAGCCTGTTACTCCTACCCAGCTTACATAATCAACTCATGTGTGGGGTGGTTTTTAACAACACTCTTGAAAATAAAAGGTGCCAAAAAGGGTTCTTTGGAGATTTTTGCTTCTCTAGAGAGCCTTTAAAAGTCATGGTTCTTTAAAATGACATGTGTGTTTGAAAAAGACCCTTTTCAGGGAAAATCTAATTTTCCTCACTTGTTTTCAGACTTGTAGTTTGTAAACACTTCAAACTACAAGTCCTTTCACTCCATATGTGGAAGTTAAGCTCTAAAATAGCCCACTGATTTTGTGATGTCATAAAAACCAGTGCATTTATGTATGTTCACCTATTTGACCTGCAGCGGTATAGCCCTGCCCATTTATGATGAAGGTTTTTGTTTTAGTCGAAATTGCATTTTGAATCAGAATTTACGCACATATGAAGGTACAGAAACAATCATAGCCTATTTTAGCAAAAGGAGAGGTGCAAATTGACATTTAAGCATGAGCTGGTCCTGCATTTGGTACATAAAACAATACAAGTGTCATAAGTGGATCTTAAGGGGAATAAAACTAAGAAAAATGTAGGATATGGGCCCTTTAAAGTTTAAAAGAACCTCCATAAAATGTAATGGTTCTAAACCAGTTAGACTTTTTCCTGAAGTGCATGCCCAAGAACCAATTAGAAACCTTTATTTTTAAGATTGTATTTGGTATTTTATAGATCTGCCAAATGGATACGAGGATACTGCAGTGATGAACCCCAGTTTTAGCATGATCTAGTCCACAGTGAGGCTTACTGAACACATATGAACACATACAGTGTTACCAGCACTGAATCCAGGCTTAAAGCTTTCAGTGGACTTAAGAAAACACTAAGTGTTTGTACAACACTGGGAAATTTGCTGCATCACTTATAACAGCAACTGAGGAAAGATAAGGAGTTGTCTTTTTAAATTGTTAAACACTTAAATTAAGATATAGAAAAGAAGACGGTTTTCCACCTTAAAGCAATGCAGCATTTTTACCCCGCAAGATGTTTTGCCAGCGATCACTACTGTATGATAGCACACTGCACAGAAATGCCAATCTAATTTATTATTTATCTCACAAAAATAAAGGGTTGCTTTGTGAAGAAACGATGAAATTGTGCTTCACTGTCCATGGTGCTGAAAGACTTAAAAGGCAAAATTTTTCTACCCCTTTCTCTCACTTTCTCTGAGACATCTGGCACACAATCCCAATGCATTCACGTGAAGTAATAAATGACATTTATTCACAGTGAATCTTTACGTCCTATGTGTCTTGGACAAATACAGGAGACAAGATCAATCATATAAAACATTTAATGTATTAAACATTATTCATTTTAAAGATGTCATCTGCCAAGGTTAACTCACTGTCACTTTACATTTGATTACCTTAAATTACATTATGAAATGTGCCTTTGTGCAAATGCCTGGATGCCTCTTAAGTAGTCTCCAGATCTTTTTTTTACTCACTGGGGATTACTTAACACATTAGAACTGGTTAGGCATAGAAAGCATTGTCCTTAGGAATTGTCAGCTGATGAAAAAGAGCAAAGTAATTTTTTTAAATCCTTGTGCTAACACAATGGTCCTCTCTAAGAGGGTTGAGGGCCTGAAAATTAAGCTAATTGATGTGTATAAAGCAGAAAGAGGCCATAAAAATGTATCAATGTGCTTCAAGCCTGCGACTTGCTAGAACTGCTGACAAGCTGGCTCCAAAACACACCAGAAAATTCACAATGAACTACTTCGAGAAACATAGAATGAAGCATTTGAAATGGTCTAATAACCCCCTAAATAGTACTAAATATCGGTATGTATGCATTAAAGAATATCACAGATATGTTCTGCAAACATGAGTGAATATTTCTTAAAGTGTAAAGTTAGTTACGCCCCCTTTGAGAGATATCACAGTTTGCAGACGCTTTGTACAGTCAGCTAGGGGTCTTTCTCTCTCTCTCTCTCTCTTTTTTGTTTAGATAACTGTGCATTAGTATTTGATGAAAAAGGTTTTTTATATATATGCACAGGCTGTGTTTAATTCATTGACCTACATTTTTCCCAAAAATCCAAATATGTAATTTGGCCAAACTGTTTACCATGCTAGGGTTTCTCACTCTAATAATTATGTAACTACAACAATTTATAGTAGTCACTGAATATGTGCTTACTTTACTGACTAATTAGTCTTTATTACATAGTCTAATGTTTTCGAGACTAATAACGATAGTAAATCTACAGCTTACGTGGTATACACTATTGTCACACATCCATCCAATATTGTCAACAGTGGCTCTGCAGACAAGTGGCTTCATCAGCACCTTTAAGTGCTACACAGTCAATTGCTATTGATAAGGCATGCCCACTGGCACCCAAAGTAATCAGTTTGTCCAACTTACCCTCCCTGGAGAGAGAGAAATAGCCCCACGCAGAGCAATCGTTACTGACTCATGAAGAATAAACTTATCCAGACCACGTTCTGCTGTCACTGGTGCGTGGGATGGGTTTTTAATGGTCTTGTGTGGTAGAATAGGTTGCCGGAAGAAGTGGAAGGTAACTAGCTCCATTTTCATCAATACTGATGAATTTGTAATGTTTTAGAGTACTTTCAGATAAGGGTACTTTTACTCATACTGTGTATTTACCATACAGCTGTGCTGTAGCGTGTCCACATGTGACATAAATGGCCACTTTACACTGTAGTGGTTGGTTAGAGTAGTGGATAACAGCACTGTCTTTCAAGCAGAATCCCTACCCCCACACCACATTACACCTATAAGAATCCTTGGGCAAGACTCCTAACACTACATTCACCTACAGCTGAGATCCTCAACAACTGTAAGTTGCTTTGGATAAAACCTTCTGCCAAAATGTTGTGAAAAGAGCTTTGACATTTTGATTTTAGGCCAGAAGTGCCCAAAAAAGAGAAGAACAGAGTCTAACACATTAGCTGATAAACCCGACATGTTTTGGGACCTGAAATGTTTTTCACACCACTTTTGCTATAATTTGGAAGACTCCACCCGACTCTGTGAACGTGTTAGTAGTTTAGTTTCTAAAAGCATAATTTAAAATCATAATATGAGATCATATTAGACAAAACACTGAAAGATCTCTCACTGTAGCCCACAGTGTTGGCACTTGAAGCAGATGAGCTCTTGCTTATTTTTCCAGGTTTGAAGCCAGGGATGATGATGATAAAGTATTCATTAGAACAGAGGAGGAATCCGCCGCAGCCTTGTGTGGAATTAACGATTTCAGGTTAAATAATTCAGCATGAATTCACCCGAGAATTCCATTCTTTTTCAGCTTTATAAATAAGTCACATTTAAGGTAATAAATAAAGACATCCGGCCTCTCCGCCAACCTGACTTTTCTTTGTGCTGTGTTAAAGAGAAACAGACAAACGGCTTCCCGGCTGCAAGGACACGGCAGCTTGGAGAGGACGCTGAAATCTTCCGCAGTCCAGTAAAGAATCGTCTTATGATCAGAGTAAATGAATGAAGAAACATTTTTAGCTGAGCTGTTGTCTAAACCAGACGTTGACAAGGACAGACTCCACCCTCTTATTTCAACAGGGGCAGAATGTTTAATATTGGTATATTATACAGCCATAATATGTTACTGCTGTCATATTGTTATGTTTTTCTGCTTTAAACACACCTGATCAGGGAATTCAATATGCAAGACAGTGAGAACACATTTTTGTGTCAAAAATCAAAACACATTACCTCTGTTGAATTCGTTAACACACAGTTTGCATTGAAGCTAACAAAAAATGTACCATCCTACCAGAACATGGTAAAGAGTCATTAATGGTGAGATAAAGTCTTTAGTGTAAGACAGTTCACCAGTGAGCTTGTTATGTTTGTTGGTGTTGCTTTTCCTTGACTTTGTTGCGTTCATTTCACTGAACTGATGTCTTTATGAGGATAAATGTTTCATCTGTCAAAAGCACACTCATGTGCACACTCATTTTACAGGACTGCCACCTCGAAATCCAAAGAGAGGGTGAGGTAGGAAGATTCTGGAATCAGACTGTGCAGAGAACAGTGAAAGCAGAGCCAGCTGAAAAAGAAATGTTTCAGCTTCAATAGAATGCTGTAAATTTGAGGGATGTGCATAGATTCTGAGGAGAAACTGTTCTCAGGATTTTTTTAAATTCAAACGTAACCCAAGGAAAATTTTTTAGTTTTCATACAGGACGAGTAACAGAGGCCGTCTCACATATGCTAATAAGCTAAGCTAACATGTTTAGGGTCGGTTGCTGGTGCGGATATGGGGTCTTTTCTTCTCAGTAGACAATGTGCCAACATGTTAGTGATTCCAGTGAGTGTATTTTCACTGTTTCTCAAACTTGGCAACATCAGCTAGAGTATCTGCTTTAGTCTGGTTAGCAATAAAGCCTTGCTGTCTCTGCGGTTCAGTCCATGTCTGTAGCATTCTTGGTAGTGCACTCTTGTTTGGTAGTAGTGAAGTATGATTTATGTACTTACTCATATTTGAGCAAACTGTCACATACTGAAGTCCTGATACAACATAAACTCTGAGTTTTACTGAACTGCTGTCCAGTGCATTTTCTCATCGTTCCTGTGATAAAAGGAATATCCAAACAGTGATTTCAGTATTAAAGTTCTGCCCCCTCCCCCATTTATTAACCAAGTACGTTTTATGTGTGTTCTTTTGTACCATTTCTAGATCTCTCCTCATGGAAGCTTAATGTTCCCATAGTTCCTTCAAATACCTGGTTTGGCTCAATCAGTCCTTCATTTGATTGAATCAGGTGAGCCGATTATAGACTTTCACAAATCTTTGCAACGGCTGGAGGCATTAAGGAACCAAACCAGTGTTCTTCTAACCAACTACTGTTTACACATCTTAATACTTTTTAACTTTTTTCTCGTTTCTGTGCATTTAGGTTTTCTAATGTTAACTTGCGTGTTTTCACAATACTGTATATTAGACTTAAGTTTGTAAATGTTTGTAAATGAGAATAAGTTCTCAAACAGTTTACCTGGATAAATATAGGTTAAACATTCATTGTGAAACACTAATATGTTTCAGTAATGAGATTTTACTTACGTTTTTACTATTACTGTATTTTAATACAATATGATTTATTGTGACACACCTATATTGACGTCTCTTCGACACTGAACGTTTTTTCTGTTTCATCTCAAGATCAAACACTGTGTATCAGGAAAGTGTAGGTAGTGAGCGTCGCTTTGTGCAGTTCAAGTGATAAGCTCCAATCATAGTTGAATATAAAATTCAGTTCAGAATTTTGAGCGCATATCGTGGTAGCACCAGGCACATACTGCGCTGTGCCTTCGCTCGCACATCTGGCTGTTAAGTGTTGTTTTTACCACATCTGTTTGAAGAGTTGAACAGTTGATTTTACATCTTCTAGGCATCCCTACTCCTTACAAACATCTCTTATCACAACTTTCACTCGCATTTATCTGTAATCGGACCCTTCGTTGTAACTGTGCGGCCTGTACATGCTAATGTAGGCAAAAGGAACATAAAACTGACTTTACCTTCCATTCATTTTCTCGTTGTTTATACTCTTTTTAATGTCCTGTGTGGCACTTGTGTAGCCAAACTGTCACCCATAACAGGTACATTTAGTAGAAGCTCTTGTCCTGAAACACTAACATGATATTTACAGCACAACTAACACGACACTCTGTTCCTCCAGCCATGTGATGCCATTATGTCCAGTTTGTTACTCAAGATGTGGTTTGTGAAGTGAGGGTGTGTTTAGGTTCTGTGTTTCCTGCAGAAAGATGAAGTAAAACACGAGGACTTACAAAGCCCCGGCGCTGTAAACATGCCCCTGGTGGCATCTATGCTGATCCCACAGAGAAAAAAACATCTGATTTACATTTAACTGGCAAACAGCTTTTAGGGCTGTGTCTGACATTTTAATCTAAAACAGCCAGAAAGGAGGGCAAATCTGAATCTGCACTCATAGCTCACATCTTTTATGATTCCCATAATTAATGAAATGGAGAGGAGAAAGTAAAGATGCCATGGTTGGGCTGTTCTTTATCTCTACTACTATTTGTCAGGCTTGACTTTGGGCTTAAGGTACAGTACTGTGCAAAAGTTTTGAGCCACCCTTCATTTCTTTAGTTTGCTTTGAATCACCTTGTTGGTCCAAAAACGTTATTTTATGCCCATCAGACGTATCTTATCTGTCATACTGACAACATTCTGTCATATTGACTACATTCAATGAAAGAAATGGGAACAAATGTTTTACCATGGGAGGCTGCAATGTGCCTAAAGATACAAGGAGCCTTCAGCACCACCAGTATACTGATCACCGCCTGATCATCTGGAATCATCTGCTCCTGGTTCTTCACTGGTTCAGGACTTCAGTTAGATGTGCTTTATTCCGCTTAAATGATTCATATGTAGGTCACTGTGTGTCTCAACAAACACAAAAACATTCCTCTGAATCTGGTCAGGCTCAAGGACTGGACTAAAAATGAGAGTCTTTCCTTCAGGGAGCCTGGACAGCTATTCCTCAAGACTGCATTAAAAGTACAAGATCTTGTGTCTCTTTGGAAGCAAAATATGAAGAAATAAGAGGTGGCTCAAGACTTTTGCACAGTACTGTACCTGTTTGTATTTTGTATTCTACAGTCTTTATCAGGTTTCAGAATGTGATCAGTTTAAAGTGCTCTTAATGCAGATTCTGAAATCAGGCTCTGCTTTACCCTGTACTGAAAAACGCTCATTTCTCAGTTCACTAGAGTTTTGGATTGACCATTAACCTCCAAGCTACACACACACACACACTCTGACTGAATTATATGTCAGGGTACAGTCTGTGCCGGCATTGAGAAACATGACACCATCTCATAAGTAAAGGTCATGACTTCAGTTCATATGGCACAAGCGAGTTAATAATGACAGTTAGTTAAAGTGAGCTGCAATAACAGGGTGAATTTTGAGTGCTTCAGGGTCTTTTGAGGAATAATTAAGAGGGGGAAGTGCAGTGTGTGTGTGTGTGTGTGTGTATGTGTGTGTATGTGTACCAAATGAGCTGTGGAGATGAACTGATTGCAGGGTTCATTATAATTACTGTGAATATGTCCTATCTTTCAAGATTTCCAATTATTCTTTTTTAAAATTACTTTAGTTATATAATAATACTTTAGTATATTCTACAAAATACAGACTACTCTTCTACTTTTGAAGCTCTAGAGAAGAAAATCTTGGTCATAAAGAAACAAAATGACGCAAGCGATGCTCTCTTATTGTTGAAACTATAGAGAAAAAACCTCTTAGAAAAGAGAATAATACATAAATCCATGTTTTCATTCTCAGTGCAACAGAGAAGAGAATGGTGATGCTCTCCAAAAAAAATCAATACAAGATAAATAATTATTACAAATATACACATACTGTACATATATAGTAAAAATCCCAATAAATATTGAAAAACTTGATCTATAGACAACATTCTGCAATACAGAAAAAAAATCTTCTAGCTATATTAAAAAACCACTGTGATGCTCTGGTGTTTTTAAATGAATAGAAAGAAAACCGTTGCGTACACACATACAGCATCCGACTTCAATACAGAAGAGCAGTCCCCACTGATGAAGCTTTAAGATTGTCTTTTTTTCTTTTTTCTTTTTGCTCCTATATCTTTCCCGGCTCCACTTTAGAGCCATGAATTATAGAGAGTGTGATTTTCTATGCAGCACAATTCATATGCTCAGTTTCACTCAAAAAATTTCGCTCTGAGCAATGTTTGAACTAGCCACCTGCCGACGAGGCCTACACTGAAAAAAAAGGAGAGGAGGAGTGTGTGTGTGTGTGTGTGTATGTGGGGGGGGGGGGGGGGTGCGGAAGCCCTTAACAATGAAGCCCTTCCCTTACTTACCTATCACACAAACTGGACAGGACATAGCGCCGATGAGGGTTAATAAGCATCACACTGTCTCCTGCCTTCTGTCACCAGCCCCCAATTATAGCAGCATGGCTGCTTTCTCTCCAACCTGAGAGCCTCCAGCTGGAAAACTCAGTTCCAGTGCACGCACCACCAGAGACCTCTACACTGCCTGTACACTGCCACTGGGCCAATTTGGCATGGCCATGCCGACGGAGGATACTCTTGATGAAATATATATATGATCTTCCTCAAACATGTATTGTTCCGCCCTGCTGTTTCTTATCAGACTGAATCCCCTCTGACACTCGACAAAAGTTAGCAGGATGAGACCGGAGCCTGGTCTGCCTTTGCTTTAAGACGCTCTCCTCTCTCTCTCCCTCTCTCTCTCTCTTTGCTTTTGTTCATGGTATTTTTTCCCTTCTTCTTTTTCTTTTTCTTCTTCTTCTTAGTGTTGCTCCAGTGGAAATATTGTCTATTGAACTGAGATGCTTGAGGACCTACAGCAGACTAACAGTGTGAGTCAGTGGCAGCACATTCACACACACTCGTTTTCTAAAGCACTCTTTGTTTACTACAGATTTCTGCCCAAAAGACACCAAACAAATACGTCTTTCTGAAAGAATCTTTCTGGGGCTGCAGGTGGCCTAGTGGTTAGGGAGTTGGCCCTGCAATCAGAAGGTTGTGAGTTTGAATCCCACAGCTAGTGTCAACACTGAGGTTCCCTTGAGTAAGGTACTGTGCCCACACGCTGCTCCCCGGGCGCCCCTCGTTGGTGGCAGCCCCCTGCTTCACTTGGAGAATGGGTTAAATGCAGAGAAAGAATTTCACATCATTCACACTGTGTGCTGTGTTTGCGCTTGACTATAAGGGACCACATTACTTTACTTAGAAAATGCTACAGAAGAGTTATTAGCTTTGTGTTCCTGACCATGAAGAACATCTTCCAACATCTACTTTTACTTTGACCCATGTCCCCTGCTGAACAGTGTAAAGGCAGTGTGTGAGGTCTGATTTTATTTGCATGCTGTAGGGTCTATGGAGTCTGCAATGGGTTTGGAGAACTGAACATACACTAAAGATGTCAAGCGTTGATCAAATGAAGTGCTAGAGTGCTTCAACGGCGCCCTCTGGCTGTGAAAAAGGGAGATACTTCACAGAACCTTGAGAGACTTTCCTAAGCACTGACCTGTGACCTTTTTTATTGCAATAAATATACTTAGACCCCTTTTAACTCCTTCATATTAGAGCAATGCAATGCCTCTTCGTTTGAAATCAAGCACAAACCAGCAGCACACCAGTTGTTTAAATCAGATTAAAATAGGAACACTGTAAAAATATATTTTAACCTATTTTTGTCATTTTAAATGTTTTGTTCACCATATCAAGTGAAAATGTTAATTTTGCTCAGAATGAACAAAGAAAAGCTATTTATTAAAAGAAGCAAAAATAATCTACTTATTTAAGCAAAAATGACTTAAAATAAGTTAACATGTATATAAATGAATGTATAGGTGTGTGGGTGTACATGAAGTTGTACAAGAAATAGGTTGAATGATTATATATTCTTGCGGCAAACGCTTATTATTCTCTCAATATCATAGAAGGTTCCTTAAACAAAGCTTTCTATGAATGGTCCTTTGAAGTAAATGACATACACCAATGTAAAGAAACTGTTAAAGTATAAGTAAGATCTACATAATGCAATGGTTCTAGGAAGAACCCATAAATTGTCATAGAAACATTACATTACGTAAACCTATATCAAGGTTCTTCACATTCGCAAATCTTTTCACACATGGTTGAAACCAAATGTTGTTCTGTTAAGACATAGGTTCTCAGCCCTGGTTCTGGAACTCACTCTGCATATTCTGCTCCTAACACCTGACCTAGCTAATGAAGCTAAAGAAATGCCTTTCATGCGTTGAAAAGGGTCTATTAAAGCAGGAAAACACAAAAATGTGGACGGAAGGGGTTCTCCAAGAACAAAGTTGGGAACATATGTTCTAAGGCATTGCTCAGTTTTTGGCAAAAATAAAACAAAATGTATTGCCCATTAGTTAGAATAAGATATTTCCATTACTTGTTGCACATAAACATCTAAAGGTATATTTGTATTGTCATCAGTTTTTATCACGTTCCATGTGTATGAATTTAGTTTTCTGAGAAAAACAGCACTCTAGTTCTCCACCAATTATAATGCAGTTTGTACTCTTTTGGCAGTTGATAAGCAAGTATAGAAGGCAGACCATTCTTTCATTCATTCATTTTCTGTAACTGCTTAATCCTTACTAGGGTCGCGGGTACCCGAGGCCTATCCTGGGGCCAACAGGCATGAGACAGGGACTCATCTTAAAATTCATGTGTTTGGACTGTGGGAGAAACCGGAGACCCCGGGGGAAACCCACGCCATGATGAGGAGAACATGCAAACTCCCCACACACACACACACACACACACACACACACACACACACACA
>JBBIGA010004789.1:3392-15655 GCA_037576975.1 Alestes dentex | reverse complement strand
CTCTCTCTCTCTCTCTCTCTCTCTCTCTCTCCCTCTCCCTCTCCCTCTCCCTCTCCCTCTCCCTCTCCCTCTCCCTCCCTCCCTCCCTCCATCCCTGTCCCTCTCCATCTCTCTCACCCTCTCCTAGGCTCCTAAGGAGGCGCTGTCACAGTCTGTGCTGGCAGAGATTCCTGGTCAAGTTGTCACTTTCTTTAATATGATGAAGCTCAGCCCTCTCAACTCAAGCACACCTGTAGCTCCTGCTGGTGGAACAACAAACTGATTGTACAGTGTAGCTTTGGCACAACCCTGTAAGAGACCCCTTTGCTCTAGTGGCTAATTAAAAAAGTCCCTAAATGGGAAGCATGAAAATGAATATACAAGGACCAGAAAATAATTGCCTTTAAAGTTAAATAAACCAGGGACAGCAACAATCTCTAAATCCTCATTAAGTGCATGTTTACAAATATTAATTCAAGTGTGGATATTATATGTCATCTTGTAGGTTGTATGTTTGTTTCTAGTTTTGTTTTTGTTTAAATTGAACATTGCATGATGTATTATTCCTTGAGTTTTTAGCAGTGCCATATTTTTTTTATTTAAACAGTATATATTTTTGTAACATTTTAGAAATTATTTTAATATTGAGAGTAAAATGATTATTTTTACTATAATTTTATGTAGTTCTTTAAATGAAAACGTTTAAAAAAAAATCTAAAGTGCTGTTTGCCAGAATATTTCCCAGCTGAGCTAGCTGTGTTTTGTAGTAGGAATGAGTCTTACTACCAATTAATTACCAGCTATATCATGTAATTCACACCATTTATTAATATTTTAATGCCATATTTACACATGGATTTAAATCAATATACAGTACAATGTTGACAGCATGTAGCACATACATAGGACATATAGCACAACATATACAGAGCTGTTTCTTGCTTTTGCATTTTTACATGCAAAATGCACTCTTCTGGTCATTTGTCTGACCAGTTGGCTATATGCAACATAGCTGAATAATCATAGAGAGCTGAAGAGGTAATGTCTTTTGACCAATATATATGTTTATTTTTCAGCTCTGAACTTGCCACTTGCTTTTCTCTTGTGCTTGTCAGGAAAATAATACTGAAAATAACTTTAGTAGGTTGTGCCTTTTTTAATAATCAGAAGTTCATAAACTTCCCTACAATATATATGCATTACTATATGAAAGTGTGAGTACGTAGATGATTGAAGTTAGCTAGGAAAATAAACCTTTGTTGGAATTTGGTTGGAAACCTGACCTTGTGCTTTGTCTTGTGCCTTGTTTGAACCTTAAACATTCTCCCTTGTGGAGCTCACTTGTGGTTGTTTCTTTTTTGTTATTTGATGTGCCATTTGCCCTGCGTGAAAGTGCACAGTCACTGTCATACAGCGTGCTCTTCCTTTTTTTGGCATAAGCCTCAAAGATTGGCAAACGACTAACATGAACATTGGCATCCAGAAATTACTTATATTCTAAACCAAAGATGCAATTCTTGCGAAGTTTGTATTTATGCAACGATACATTTACTATAATTGATATTGGAGTTAATGCTCTGCATTGCCAAAGTGCCATCTGTATTACAGCATTACGGAACTTAAAATGAGTTAGATTTCCTTTCATTATGAAATGGAGGGGCTATACTTGAGGAAATTTTTACTGCACAATATTTGGAAAAAGGATTTTTTTTTTTTTAAAGAAGTGTATCATTTATAGCCAGCTGTATGGAAGTGAAGATTATGGCATTTCTGAACTGGACCACTTTGAGAGTACATTAAGGACTAGGCACTGAAGATGGTATTGTGCGATAATACAACGGTTTCTAAATATTTTATACGTCTTAATGTAACAGTGTGTTAGTGTGTTATGTGCCTAGAAATGATTCACTGTGCTTGGCCCTCAGCTTGATTGCTGTCAGACTAATGTGCGAACATGGTAATTGTAGGCTACCAGAACTGTTATAGATCATCTTGAGATTTTATTAATTGTATTACTGACCGTTTCCTGTGCTGCTGTTAGATGCAAGTGATGTGTATGTCTTGCTTAAGTTGTTCATGTTGCCAAACATACGTGATTATTTAATTTCATTCCACATGTCCTAATGTAATAATCAGTGACTTGCCTGTGTTTAATGGGTCACTGTCATTGGGCTTGATTTCAGTCAGATTGATGCGTAATTGTAAGCTTGTTATTGGTCATCTTGTGACTGTATTGAATGTATTCCTGACAGCTTTTTTTGCCACATTTGTTGCATGCATGCTGCATATGTATTAAGTCAGTCATGTTGTCTTTTCTGACCTCTAGAAACAAATAAATTAAACTGGATGCCTGGTTCTAATCGATCAGATTAAAAATGTAAATTATTCATTTTGAATTCTGTGAAACTCACAGGGAGATCTCTGGTTTGATTTATCAAGTATGAAGAGTAGTTGAATTTAACTCTTTCATTTGGCACTAAACCTTACTGTTAGTTGCTGACCTCTAGAGTGGAGAGAACAAGTTGACCTGATTGCTATTTCTGCAAATCACTCTAGGAGGTTTTTTTTCTTCTTCCCTTTTTGTGACCAGAAAGATAGTTCTGGAAACACAGACATTTGCCCAGACAGTTTGCACTGCAGTTAGAAAAAAAGATGACATTAGAAAGGACCATTAAAGACAAGACAAAGTTGTTAGTGTATTTATTGAGCACCATTGCAGGTTTTGAAAAACATTAAAAAACACAGAATTCTTGTGCTGTGACATTGAACCAAGAAAAACATCAATCAATACTACAAATACAAAAAAAAATCTCTAACATTTAGCTCTCATTATTAAAATGAGAGTTGGATCAGGGTTTTGTATCACATATTGCCATGCTTCTTGAAATATCTAGCTTGTTTGATGTTAATGTTATTCTTACATTTAATGAAAAAAGTAGAAGATCTGTATACATTGTTGGGAATTTTACAACGGGTAACAGGCATAGTGTCAAGTTTATCAACAGGTATCATTAAAGATGTATTGCTTTTTAGGTTTTCTTTTCAGTTTACCCCTTCAGTCTCCAGTGGTTTGAAAGAGGCATGACATAGTTACAGATGCAAACGTTGTCCCTCTTAAGATTTCTTATTCTCTGATGCCTAAAGGGAAATTAAAAATATCTGTTAGAAATACATTGTAGGACACAATAAGACCTGATTTTGCTGCCAAGAAGGTGAATACTGCACTATATTTGTTATATTTGTTACTTTTAAATGCTATCCTGTTATATTCTACTTGAAATACATATAAACACAAACAGTACAGTTTAAGTTGGATAACTCAAACTAGACAACATACATGCAGTCAACATGTATGCAGTACACTGGCCTTTAGTACCTTTAGTTTGTCCAGCAAACCTCCTTTTCCAAAGCCTCCAAAGGCACGCAGTAGTTTAGGAGTAGGAGGCTTATTTCCAAACAGTGTCAGTCCTTTCTTCTTTTCTTCGTCTGCTTTGGCTGCTGCAGGACCTTTGGCCTTCATCAGTTTCCTGGAGGTCCCAGGACGTTAATTGGCAATCATTTGATTTGACATTAATAAGTTTTTGATGTGTAAAAGTCACATCAGAACAGCCAGTTCCACGTGAGCTTGTGTCAAACTCACCTTCCCTTCCTGGCTAGAACTTTCTGTGACTCTGGATAATGAACCAGGATGTCATTGAGGTCTTTCTTATCCAGCACAAAGAGGTTGGCGAATCCATGTGCGGCCACATTTGCAGTTCTTCTGTTGCCTCCATCCTTTGCTGACTGTAAGAGACTGATCCAGAGACCAGTGCACAGCACATCTATTACACTTCATGGAGAATCTTCAGAGGTGGATTTATTCTGGTGGACTTAATCTATTTAAACATTTTAGTCAATGCAATTATAATTCAGCTCATTTATTAGGCTACTTTATGTTAAAATGAATTTTGTCTTTACCTGATCTCCCCAAACACACAGCCTGCCTTCAGCGTCACAAACACAATCTTGTTGTCAGGACCACCAATCACCTGCACCGCTCCAGCCTTGATGATGTACATCTCTCTTCCAATGTCTCCCTTTGTAAAGTTTGGACATGTGCTTTAAAATAAGTTTACAGCACTGTAGTGTTCCCACAACATAAACAACACACACTATTTGGACAAAAGTATTGGGACAGACCTCTTAAGTACTGAATTTAGGTGGCCCATATGAAGAGTAATCTTAATGCTTCGGCAGACCAAGACATTTTGGACAATGACATGCTTCCAACTTTGTGGACACAGTTTGGGGAATATCTTTTTCTATTCCAGCATGACTGTGCCCCAGAGCACAAAGCGAGCTCCATAAAGACATGGCTGGATGAGTTTCGGTGTGAAAGAACTAGACTGGCCCACACCGAACCCTGACCTTGACAGAGCATCCAACACCTTTGGGACGAACTGGAAAGGAGATTGCGAGCCAGGCCTTCTCGTCCACATCAGAGTCTGACTTCATAAATACTCATTAGAATGAATGGGCACAAAATCCCACAGAAACACTCTCAAGTCTTGTGGAAAGTCTTCCAATAAGAGTGGAAGCTGCAAAGGGGGGAACAACTATGTATTTGAATGCAATGTCACTAAAGTCCCTGTTGGTGTGATGGTCAGGTGTCCCAATACTTTTGTCCATATAGTGTAAGTTTAACTTGCTGTATCACAGTGTGAACAGCATGAAGCTTACAAATGTCTGCTGTGGTTCTCTCACCTTCTTACACACGAAGTCTCCAGGCAGATACACTATGGACTTCAGCCTCAGTAACATGTCCACAAGCATCTGGTTATCACACCCCTATGAGAAGACATGCCAACTTATCAACTTGGACAACGGTATTTACACCTCTCATTGTCAATGTTTGTTATTATACAGCTTTATTGTCTGTACAGCTTTATTGTCTTTACAGCTTTACTGTCTGGTACCACTAGGCCACCACCAGAGGGCAACAGACAGTCTGCTAATGAGCCACAAACCAGTGTTTAGAATGGAAGAATTTTGTGTGCTTAAATCATTCTTGCCTTGAACAGGTCAATCTTCTGGAAAGTGGTAAGGTTGATGTCCACAGCAATGGCTGTTCTCATCACCAGAGGCATTTTGTCCAGCAGTTCTGATTCATCTAAAGAGAGGAGCACAGTACTTTTTCACACTGATGGCATATACGTACAGTCGCATGACGCTTTATAATGTCTTATGTTTTTGCTTTATTTTGTAGTATTACAGCCGCCAGCACATTTTCACCCTATGGAGGGAAGGTTTGTATGATAAACTCATGAAACTTTCTGTTTTAATTATGTCATTTTTGACAAAGATGATTGGCTTTCTAGACCCAGATTAGCTAGACTAGAATAATTCCTAATGATGAATCAGATTAATCACCTGGTGCAGGACTTTCGTTAATTAATGTCCAGGAAATCAGTCCATAATATTTACATGAATCTTATCTTTGGAAGGTTGCTGGATGTGACCGTAAACAGCAGTCAAGAACTCAATGTAGAGATACACTCTTGAAAATAAAAATGAGACCAAAGCAGGAAACAGTGGGTATCACAGAGACCGACCACAGCAAACTTAGGTCAGTATGCACCACATCCTGCTTTCTTAAAGTCAATGTGAATACCAAATCAACACATTTTCCTTCCATACCATGATGTATTTCTCATGAAAAAGACAGTTGTAGAGAGGGTCTCTGAGTGGTGGGTAGTGGAGGTTAATATTATTTTACTCTGCCTGTTGGTGCATAGTGTTTTTATCAAAACCCAGAAGACCTTATATGAAGTAAGATTTTGGATGCTATCATTCATGTTAGTCAGTTGCCAATCTTTGAGACTCATGTCAGAAAAAAAGGAAAAACACTCTAGATGACAGTGACTGTGTACTTTCACACAGGGTAAAAACAAGAGGTGGGCAAAAGATTATGGATGAAACAAGGATAATGACCCACACTTAATATGACCAAGGACATGATCCATCAAGGTAAAAGAGTATACCCCCCCCCCCCAAGTTGAATATAAGAATATAAGTCTTACCCAGCATGCCCTGTGAGTCCCAGGTGTAGTTGTACCAGGTGCGCACTCTGTTCTGTACCAGCTTGGGAATGGTGTATGTGTTCATGTAGGCCACACAAGAATCCATAGAGGCACGGAAGTAGGTCTGTCCTGCAGTAGCAGCTCCAATGACATCTCTCATCTGTGTATAAAATCCAGATGAAAGGTCTTTTAATGGATAATGGGGTGCGTCCTGTAATTGTATTCTGTTGTCCATTTCCCATTTCTCACTAACCTGCCCAATCAAACTGGAGAAGACAAAGACCCCTGTGAAGAAGTTAACCATCTGAAATACAATCTCAAAGAGTGTGTGTGGCTCAGGCAGGCCTCCGATGGTGATGAGTGTTCTAGTGGCGAAGTAATAACATCGTAGGTATCTGTGGTGAAAGCAGAATTTTGGTTGTAATAGGGGTTTGATGGACATAAACGCCACTGGACTAATGCTTAGACGGAAATTCCACCAGTTTTCAAAATTTCTACCTAATTTTTTGGAAATTATGCAACAAAATCATTATGGTACAGTGTTTTCTACAGGTACACTGTAGAAAAAAAAAACCAGTTAAATCCCATCACAAAACAATCATAAAATAATGTCTCAAGCATCAGGTTGTAACCATATTGTGTAATAATTTCGTAGTGGAATTTATAGACTGGTTTCTTTCAACACTATGAGCAATTCTGACTTTCATGGAGCATTTCACATCTAATCACTGTGAATGGTATTGTTTATCTATGATCTAATCAAGCAGAAATGTTGAAAAAGCAATTGGATTCCTCATTAACATGAGAGGTAAGATCTCATACGCAGTTCCTTCACCATCATAGGTCCATTTAGTACTGCCAAGTCCCTCATAGGCTGATGCTACATAATACAGGCAAGAGTTGAGGTGGAGGCAATACAGGAGGTAACCAGTGGTGCGGGCCACTCTAGAAGAAACCAGCAAATTTGAAAATTCAGGTTATTATATAGTCAAATGCACAAAGTCCTATCATCAGAGAAATGCAGTGCTGAAAGTAGAGAAAGTCCTTTAGCTGAGATGTCTGCCAGACAGTTAACAAAACTAACAAACCCCTGTTTTACCTCCAAATGTAAGCCTTGGCCATAATGCTTTCCAGTCGATCACTGAACTCAAAGAATGACTCAAACTGAAAAGAAACAACAGGTGATGCATCATTCGACGGCACAATACAAAGCACACATAAATAGTGTGGGTTTTGTGCTCACCCTCATGAACCTGTTTAGTCGGTACACTGATGAAAACCCAAAATGAAAAGACAGCAAATCGAATGGAATGATGCTTATCATGTCAGACTGATGGAAGAACGAGAAAGGTTATGATGAAGCTCTAGGAAGAATGAGTCGCAACATTGGGCGTATATAACAAAGTGAATCAAGAAAATTCTGTATTGCTATCATGCTACCAGTTTTGAACATTATCCTTCAATTTAAGTAAAGACACAATCAGAATTCAGTTAGTTTGCCAAGTCCAGTTTCAAGAAGATATATTGTACTCACCTGAAATCTGGCAGACTCTCTATATTTCTGCTTGGCCATTGTTCTGTCTTTCTGAAAGATTATGAAATAATTCAAAATAAATTATTAACAACACTCGACTCAGTTTACATTAACTAACATATTCCGAGCGGGACTCAGGCCCAACACATTTTGGTTTATGATTAATAATCTCTGTGCCAGTCATTGCATGGATTTGAGCAATTCCATTAGCTACATATCTGAGTCCATCTAATGAAGTACTGATTGAGCCAAAGCAGGTATTTGATGGTAATATTGGGCTTCCACTAGGACAATTTTCTCAGGTGCACAGGACAAAGACATTTGCACAGCACCACTGCAAGTAAACAGACTTTAATCAATTTTTATATCAAAGACTTACAATGATGTCCCCTCCTTTGACAAACTGTAGCCGTGGCTGGAAGATGATTATATCGATGACATTGACTACATCTGCAAGGATGTCAAAAAATATCCAGAAAGGAACAGACTCTGGTGTGTGATATGGAAAGCACAAGCGTGCCGTTGCAAACCATATGTTGTAGTTGAAAGCCACGGTGACCACACTCAGCCATTTGATATACCGCCGGTCTTTGTGAGAGAAATAAAGAACAAAAAGAAAGAAAGGACCCAATATTAATGGCTTTTATGAGTCTGCATGTTAACTTTAAATGCTGTGCTGTCTAATAAGTCTTACCTGTGAAGGGATCGATGGTGGACCCTAAGTAGCTGTCCATTTTGTCCTCTATTGGCTTCAGAAGAATGTCTAGACAGTTGCATTTGATTTCTGGACATGTTCTCTGTGCAGCTTCTGCTGCTGCCTTTGCCTGCTCCTCCTTCAGTTTTTCCTCTTTCTCCTTTTTTTCTTTCTCTTCCTTTTCTTTTTTGGCGGCTGCTTTCTTGGCATCATCTTCTTTTTTCTTCCTCTCTGCCTCCTCCTTCTTTATCCTGTCTTGTTCCAGTTTCTTAGCCCAGTCATCCTTTCGATACACCGGCGCTTAAACAATGAATTTTTGATCAGACTCAGGTTTAGTAATGATCTCACTGTATTTTGATATCAAATTAAATAATATGTAATATTCTCCTCTTGTGACAGCTACAGGAGCCGAGATGTACTGTTACATATTGTCCCATGTTGCCAGAGACTTACTGACTGGAGGGCTGCGCTCTGGTGAAGATGCGTAGGGATCCGTCACTTTATCCTTGTATGATTTTGTTCTGTCTCTTAACTGCTTGATAATTTCTCTCAGGTGGTGGTCAGAGTACTTGTTGATGACAACAGGTGGAGAAGGTGGTGGAGCCTCCCCTTCCCTAGGAATAAGTAGAAATAACCAAAAGCACTTGTTAGCTTTTAAATCCAGAAAAACAAAACAGATTCTGTTTTTTCCTAGACAAAAGATTTCCAGCTATAAAGCTGATTTTCATGTCTAGATGTAAAGACAATCTACAGGTCCTTGAAGGATCTTTTCAAAACTCAAAAGTCATTTTCCAATGATACAGAGTGTTCAGGTCATGAAACCTATTTGTGCGAATGGTAAACCTGGAGCTCAGGCCTTTTGAGATCAGCTTGTTTCTACACTCTGTCTCTACTGTCGTGAATTTCACTTGCTGACTTTAACACCAGATGTCTTTAAAAAGTCTTTTCAACTATTTTCCGTTTTAATACTTTATTCAAAAGTATTAGTAACATTTAAATGTCCTCAAATGGTTAATGATATCATTATTAGATGTTTACTATATTATTATATTATTATTATTATTATTACAGATATATTTCTGATCCTGTTACTTCTGAGACACTATATTGGTATACTAGTAAAAAAACATAAATGCACCTAAAAGAAAAAACCCTGGAAACCTTTTTAGCACGTGGATGCTAGCCCATGACCCTCTTAAGTCAAATCCTCTAATCTTCTTTCAGCTCCTTTTGGACACATGCTTGGAAAAAAGGCACAGCAGTGACTCAGTGGTTTACATCTCCATACCAAGAAGGAACCAGATGGTTACTACAGTATTAATGGTACTTCTGATGTTAGCTGCAGATTCAGAGCACATGGGTTAACAACACAAAAGAAAGTGTTCTTACACTGTCTGATCAGATATACATAGAAAGAAGCTGAACTCTTACCCCTCCTTAGCTCCCTGTGCATTGTTAGCTGTGTCTGCTGGCTTGGCCTCGGGCTTGGGGGCCTCAGGAGCTGGGGCAGGAGCAGGAGCTGGGGCAGGGGCAGGAGCTGGGGTAGGTGCAGGAGCAGGAGCAGGAGCAGGAGCTATAGACGCATTATAAGAACCTAGATGAAGCTGTGATCTTCTTTATTTGAAATCTTTTTCTGTTTTATCTTATTCCCTGTGTAAATGCAAGCTATCTTATTCAATTTAAAGCATAGTCCCTTTCTCAGTCCATCATAATTCAATAACTTTATACACTACTAGTTAAATGTTTTTGCACTCCACAGGTTTTTACCACTTATCCATTTATTTCCTTACTACTAATTTTTATTCTTGTAAAGCATTTGAAAGTTGTTGGGTGAACAACTATAAATGAAAATATGTCAAATAAAACAAGTTTTCTTTACGACACGTAAAGAATCTATAACAGTGCATGTCAGACATCCTGTTAACCAGTTGTGTGGTGATGCAGATTCAAATTCCAGACTGTCCTTTAACTGTAAATGCACTCGTTAACTGTTCCATCCTATTGGCTATCACTTCATTGCTTGTGAAATATCTAACGCTTGTCCTGTGATCCACATTACAATTAGGTGGCTTTTTGTAGGCGATTTTCTGGCTAAAAATGTTGTATGACAATTTTCTGGCTAAATATGTTACATACTGTTACATACATGTTACATACTGTAAATTAATTTGTTAGCAAAGAATTTTGAATTAAAATGTCAAATGAGTGACATGTCAATGTGCAAAAACTGATAGTGCTTATTAAAAAATATTTCCGCAGCACATTTCATTTGCTTATCAAATAATGTCTAAATTCATCCTGTGAAGTTTATTATTCAGTAGAACAACACCAGTTTAAAGTTCCCCAGTTCCAATCAATGTCTGAGAGGGAGGTACAAGAAAAGACAACATAAGCTTTTCTCCATAGAGCTGGATTACTCACAAAGAGCCTCTAGGAACAGGTGCACTGTGTAACAGACAAGACCATCTTAAAGGAATGGTTTGGTGGAAAATGATGTTTAGTCAATTTCTCCTTTTGCCAAAACTCAGCTGATCAGACAGCCCGTGTTACCAGAACATAAGTTTGCTTCTTTAGTTTGTGCATCACAGAGGCATGGGGTCAATCCAGCTAACAGGTAATAGTGTTTTACCCAAAATGTAACCGTATTACTTATTTTACTTCTATTACAAACCAAGCAAGAATGTCAAAGAAATACATTTTAGTTAAGGGACAACCTTTAAAAATGATTTTATGCCAAACCATCTCTTTTCTACTGAAATAAAAATGCACCAAAATCACATTCAAGTTAACACTGCCAAATATCTCATCCTGAAATGTGTTATTATGCAAGAAAAAAATCTTCACTGCATTGCTGCCAATGGTGTACCAACTATTTATTGATTTTACAGATGCAGCAGTATTTTTTTAGTTAGCAGAGATATAGTGAATGTGGCTCCAAAAAGATCTTAAGCACAGTTAGTAAAAATGACCAACCTGTTGTTTTTTCTTCTTCCTTTTTCTGCTCCTCTTTATTCCCATCATCTTTTTCCTTTTCTGGCTTGTCCTCCTTTGGACAAAATAATATCTCACAGTAGCCTGCTCTCACAGATATTTTTAACCTGTCAAATACACTTGGGTGTGATATTTACAGTCATACTGACACAAATTAGGAGACATTTAAGAAGCAGATTGTGCTGTATTACATCTGTCACCATATCAGCATCTCAGAAATGCAAATTAACCACAACATGAATGCATGAAGCATGTTCTGCTCTGGGGAAAAAACCCTTTTATTTTTCCTGTCCTTATCAACACACGAGTCCAATTTAAATGAACTATATGAGCACAGTATACAGAGAGAGAAAGAGGGACAGAGAGAGACAGAGAGAGAGAGAGAGAGAGAGAGAGAGAGAGAGAGAGAGAGAGAGAGAGAGAGAGATTATATACAGCCATGGAAAAGAGACTGCATCATTTTTTCTGGTTATTGCTTTTGCAGTTTGTTGGAGTGTGTCTGTGTAAGATGTGAATGTCACTACTGTTTTATGCACTATTGACCACACTTGATTCAAAATGAAGTTGCTGGAATACAGCACATAGAAAAGCTGCTGTACAAACACTACTGCTGCTTTTGAGATTGTATGTTAATGTGTGTGCAATAAACTTGAATAGATCACTGGTGAGCTATAGCATCGTTCCTCTTGGCACCTCTATTTTAAACAATACGGTATAAATACGCTGTCATCTTATTTAAATAAAAATCAGTCCTGGAATGGTGCTACATGGGAGTACTTAAAATGTTTTGAACCAATATGTTTTTGTTCTGCTTTTGAGATTGTATGTTAAATGTGTGTGCAGTAAGCTTGAATAGATCACTGGTGAGTGTGATGTGTATGCATCCTCTTACCTTGTCTGGTGGAGCAGGAGCTGGTGCCGGGGCAGGAGCAGGAGCAGGAGCAGGAGCAGGAGCAGGAGCAGGAGCAGGAGCAGGAGCAGGAGCAGGAGCAGGAGCAGGAGCAGG